>JAOVVI020009732.1:0-13432 GCA_028571085.2 Nepenthes alata
ACTAGATTTTTTTTTTTTTTGGGAACAATTTTACACTGCACTTTTTCCAATATTTTGGAACTATTCTTGTAGAATATAGTGATAACATTTTTCCCCTAATTAGCAAGGTTTAAGATTATGATATGAAAATTTTTTTTTATCAATTTTAGTCAAGAAATTCACTTCAAGTTCACATGATTAGTAATGTCGTGCTGTAAGTTTACTGTTCATTTTATCTTATACAGTTTTCATTTGGGCTGCCAATTATTATTTATCCATCATTTAAACGAGTGATCCCTTTTTCTACTGAGCCAACTTTAAAAGTCCAATTATAACAGCTATTCTTTTTTCTCCTAAATTTTCGTTTTACTTCTTTTATATCAATAGTGACTAATTTCTCACAAACATGTTACAAAAAGATTTATTAGTTACATTTTAAAAAATGGCCTGCTTTGTCCCCCCGCCCCCAAAATAAATAATAAAAAAAAAAACAGTTCCTGGCTCCCCCACAAATGGTGGGGCCGATGGATTAAATTGTTCATGGAGAGAAGCGGTCCCCATTCCCAACAACATTGCCTTTACCTCCACGCAGAACTCTCCCAGTCAAACCCCAAATAAACAAAATAATAAAATAATACTACATTACAACACTTAAGAAATAAGCTGTCTCTATCTCAAAATCGAATATTTTTTATTTAAAATTCCATGATGAAGTTCACGTTTCATGAACGTTTGCTACTTTATAGTATTTGCCCATTGTAATGCACTCAAAATCTGGCGGTGTCCCAACATCAATACTGAGAACAAACATGCTAATCAAACTCATTCATACTAGTAGAGTGCAATCACTCCATATTCAAAGCAAAGTCGATTACAAAGAAACAAAACAGGGGATACATAGAAAAAACAACAAAACTTGATTTGTGGAAATGAATATCTGGTCAAACTATAAAGGTAAGATTAGTACCATGTATCCAATAAACTGATGGTTTTGAATCTTGCTCTATCTTCTCATCCTTGTCTGCTTCAATTCTAGTATTGTTTGATATATCTAAAATGACAGCAACGCGGTCTCCATTTACCTCATATATCTCTCCCCGCTGTCCACTAGACAATTCCCTGCAAAAAAGTAAAACTTACTTCATGACAACAAGAAATATACACATAAATACAGATTTGAAGAAACGTTAAGAAAGAAGCCCCAAATATGAGGACAAATAAATAAACAAATAAATACAGGGATAGCATCCCTACATTGAACATACCTAGAAAAACTGTTAATCCTTTCATGATTTAGACTGATGAAAAAATGCAGCTGAAAATTTTGGAAGGAAAATATAACAAACTCCATCAAAGGAAAACTGTTTTATCCTTTCATGACCTAGGCGCTATTTGGCAGATAATAGATTTGTTTATCTTTTGTTGAATCTATTTCATGGCTCAATAGAAAATTTGATAAGCCATTTATTTTTTTTCTGTGTTTCAGAATACAGTTAACCAACGTGACAAAAGAACTATTACAGTATTCATCAATACTACCTCCTCCCTCCTCTTCTACTTCTTCATTAAAATGGGCGGAAATAGGATGTGACAGACTAAGAAATTCCTCGGCAAATGGAATGTAGCAATTATTTAACTTCCCCACTTGAATTTCCATGGGGATACCAATAAAAGACCTCTTTTGTTTATACTTAACAACTCTTGATGCAGATGTGGGCGGGAAGAAGATATTCACTAACTTGAACCTGCCAAGTGGAGCCTTCGTATACCAATTTCAGTGATTGAGTTTTGAACTATCGTCATCTTCTTCCTTCTTTTTGGAAAGTCTCATCTCAAACAGTCATTAGAAACAAACTAGCTGAGCATTGACTTAGGTGTGGCTGGAGTCCATAGCTAATGTGACTTTATACCGACACCTTTTCCTTTGTAGATGGTTAGGTGACTTTCATAGTCACATGTCTTGCTTCAGCATTGTTTTATATTGGCAATTGTGGAGGGCGGTTTGTGACATTCTAATTTTCCAATGAAACAGTGGATCAAAAGGTCGTGAGAGATTGCAAAGGTGAGTTGATCCAGGTAGCTCCAATCTGGGAATATGCCACAGAAAGCATCCTGATTAAACCTTTATAAAATTTTAATTTCATTAATTTATTTTACTATTTATCAATATTTTTACTTTCATCAAAAAATTGACCACAACTTTTATTAACCCTTTTTTTCCTTTTAGGCGATCCGAAGGCCTTCTGCACTTGCCCTTGTCTCACCTGTTGCCTAAAAATGGTCGTTAACACAACATTGGTGATGAAAAAGTTTTGGAAAAGGCTATGTATTGAATCTTCCTTAGAGAGCTTCATAAATAGCTAATTGAGGTTCTCTCTAAGTTGCTTTGTGTTTTTCTCACTAATTTCAATTCAAAAAATTTTCAAAATTGTAATAAAACCACATTTACAAAATGAGCATCTGAATGTTTTAAAAGAGCACATTCACAAAATTGCATAAAACAACAAATTGTTTCACTCACCCACACAAGCACACACCTATCCCACCAAACACACCCATGCCCGCCCTCAAATAAAATGGAAGAAAACACAATGGACACATAGGTTTGTCTTCTTTGGTTCCAAGAAGGAATTTGTAACTAGCAATTGACAATTTGACATTCGATGCATCCAAATTGGAAATGGAAACTAACTAGTAAGGATTATAGTTAGCACATGCTTACCTAAGTTCTTTTAATACATAAAATGAAAACAATGGTATCGAAGATATTAGACAATACATATCGTATAAGATATATCAAAAGAGAATCGTAAACTAATAAGAAAATATTGACCGATATATCATAGTATATCTTGGTACAACATATCGTAATATTGTTGCGATATTGAGAAATATCGATATTGGGCCCTATACCAGTATTTCCATCCATCTTCCCTATTAAGCAGGTAGCAGCCCAGGAAAAACAGGAGTCAGTTGATTATGAAGAGTATATTTTGCCCTCCAATGAAAGAAGGACGTGGAAAACAACAAAGAGCAGCAAATTTAAAAAGGTATGCTTCAACGGAATTGCTACTGAGGCCCTAAAATTATGCAAGCTTCCGAGCTTTATTATCAGAGAATGGACAAACATGGGAAGTAGCTAGAAGGTGAAAGGACCGCTGGAGATCTCTAATCTCTGCGCCACTAAGGCTCCAGGAGAAATGGAAATGCAAATTGCTATGTCTTCCTCCTAAACAAGAAACTAGCAATTGGTGCCTGCAGAAGGTAAACAATACAAATAAGGAAAGCACCAAACACAGAAGTATCCCCCTCTCAAATGACTACCTAGAACTGGTTCCAGGCTTCCAGCAAATCTGAAAACAAAGGGTCACAGAAAGAAATACTGAACTTCCACAGCTGGAATGCAACATTACAACAATGGTCTAGCCTATTCCAATAGCTTACTATTTCCATACTAATTAATATTGCTAGCCAAGCTTTCACAGATTCCTTACTAACATTGCACTCAGCTGAAGGCCATGGCCAAAACTGGTTCCAGGGATCTTTAAATTATTCATATCCAGGAGGATCTTCATCAAGAAAGCTCAAGATTCCCCATATCTATCTTTGTTAACTGTATTCTAAATAAGAAGATGGCCCTTCCATCATCACCATCCTGAACAGAAGGCTTCCGTTCATTCAATCATCAATCCTATGTACCACACACAATGGGACCAAAATCCGGGAAAATCATCAAATGAAAATTCGGTAAAGAACCTTGAAATATGGGTATCATCATGCATTCATGGCAATACAACATTGCTCACTGACCCAAACAATTTTTACAATTATATTCATATCAGATAGTAAGAAAATACAACAAAGACAAACATTACATTAAAGTTTGGAATGAAATACTGGCTGATATCTAATACAGCAGTATTAACCCCAATACAAATATTTTCCAATATAGATGTAAAATTATTATATATTAACATATCAGTAATACATCAGCCGATATCCCTTATATTTGGCCAATATAACGCTCGATATTTGCCTGTCAACTTGTGATTTGTAAAAAAATTAATTCTGAAATATTCGATACCAATAAATATTACCCGATATGTCCAATATTAATATAGTGGCAAATAATACTAACACTGATATTTAGTAAAAAGCGTATGAAGGGGGTGAACAAAAAATCTGTTGAGGAACAGTATATATTCACTTAGCAAAGAGGGAAATATCTTTGCATTTTACATTTTAGTATTTAAAAAAAGAAAGAGAAAAAAACCAAAGTCTTACTCTATCCTATAGAAAATTTCTTAATTTGAAAAACGGTGGCCAAGCAAAACTCCCAAATCATTGCATCTAGCGAGGATCACATCCCATGTATCCAGCCTTACCTATACCTAGAAGGTAGGTTGTTCTTGTGGTAAACGGCATAAATTTTCATTAGGTGTATAATTTTCCAATTTTTGCTCTAAAATTCATACTAGGAAAAAGTCAATCTGATGTTGAAAATTCAAGATGGACTCAGCACTACTTTGACTGATTTGCATAATTGAAAAGGTACTGTACAAATGAGAAAACCAAGAAAACCATATTGAATCACATTTTATTTCTGGAGAACAGGTATTCAATTGGGATGGCCTAAAAGCAAAGCAAGGCTTTTAATACAAGAGTGGAAAGAGTTATCAAGAAGCTTAAGAAAGCCAGAAATCACATGAAAGACCCCTTAACCAACAGCTACTGGCAAGCAGTGGCTAAGACTTTTATACTGAGATCAAGCCACTCAAACCCAGTTCTATCACTATGATGAGAAATGTTGTGAAATGTAATATCATTTATCCATCAACTCACACTCACACTAGTCTACAATGGTGATAAAGGAGTAAGCCACAATCTTTGATAAACATCTAACTCTTACACCTTTATGGTGAAGGGTGTTGAATGGGAGAAGCACCTACATTTCATCTTAGAGTCCAAAGGTACCAGATCAGCTGATGTCAATAATGTTAGAAAACCTCCGCGTTGCTCTTCGCAACTTCCATCTTACAGCGCAACGGTGGCATTGGTGATTTCTCCCCTTGCATCCAATTGATGGACATCGTGTCTGACTCCCCAACAAAATTAAAAAAAAAAAAAAAGGAAGGAAACTTTGGATCTCATTGAAATCAATAGCTTAAGAAAGAGAAGGAAAAATCTCGGCAATGGGAACAGTCCACAAAGGCATAAACACAGCACAAAGATTGCTACTGACCAAAAAGATATATTTATGGTGGATCATTTACAACCTAAAAATGAAATTTCCATGAAAGGATTTCTTTCAAAGAGAACTAGCTATATAAAAACACAGATAAATTCTTAGGATTCAGCTAATAAAACCATCACACCAGATAATCACACCACATGATCATTTCTCATTTTTTTATTGAAAGATGACAAGCCTCTCATAGCCAAGTCAATGTACATGTTTGTCTTGCTTGAATCAACTTTCTAAAAAGCAAAACAGAGAATTCATAAGATAAAGAAGAATATATTTGAAAAGCAATCTCCATTCTTTTACCAAAACTATGATTCATCTTATTTATTCTTTTGGAAAATATCTTAATATTTGAAAAATACCTAGGCCAATTTATTAGATTTTATTCACAATTTGGTACAACTTACCAACCCACCTGCCACGAATAACAGTATAGGCATTCATCAATCCATCAGATGTTGGAATCTTTCCCAGTAAGATCCTGTGATGCATTATATGTCAATGATTAATGACGTGAGGGCAACATCATACCACAGCAGGAGGGAGAAAGTGGTAATGTTATAGGGTTGTCCAAAGGACATGAAAAAATGAAGAGGGAAAAGAATAAAGATCCTCCCATACAAGGTAATTTTCAGGCATCTTAATTTTCTATAATCACAACACAGTAGCTTGCCAATCTTTCCCTACTTAATGACAGCATTTGGAAATCCACTACGACAAACAACATTCCCCAAAAATAGAAACAAAAGATCAAGATCTTTAACAATTTCACATCCACCCAAATTGCAAGTGATAAGTACGAAAACATCTGTGATATGACTTGAGCAGTCACATGCTTGCTTGAAAAAGCTTCCCCAGCTTCCCATATCTCTTAAAAGAAACAGGCAAAGCATCAAACCAGACTTGATCTATGTTACTCAAAAACTCAACCAACGAGACATAAAAATGGAGAAGAGAAGGAATCTTCATCAGCAGTCAGCACTATAAAACTCACACTAAACGAACAAGAATCTACTAGCTAATAAAAGAATGACCCATTGCATGAGGCTTCCCCCATTGCAGACTTTGAGGCTCAAATGGAAGCAGCATTACCCATGCATTGAAGAGAAGATGTTTCCATGTATGTCATAAGCTCAAAAGGAACTTGAATCATATAAGTATTGTGATCACATTCAAACAACTAGGCTTCATAATTTATAAAGAAAATTTTCAAATTTAAATTGACTCTTGGATACACATTACAAAAATGTATAGTTTTCCTCGAATGGGTCAAAATCTCACAAAGGCTTTCATCTTTTGATGGTTGGGGACAAGTTTACTTCCTTATTTTGAACAAGTTTTTTGTTTCATTAATTATACTATTCAAAATACGTCATACAATGCAATTATTTGGACAACAAAATCAAACTAGATTCTAGAACAAGATTTGATAAATAACAGCCAACAAATTGTATTCCAAAAAGATAAGTGCATATAAAAAGTCACATTGCCAAGATCTATCTAGTTCTAAAAATCTTCATAATTCTTCCATTTTAAATTGGATGCCTGCCACTTAAACAGGCCTTTCCATTGAGCAGAGAGCCAGAGGCAATACTTAACCCATAGCAATGCTAAAACTAGTAAGATAGAGCAACATTAATCAATTAAGATGCAATCATTTTGAAATGGAAGCATTGAGTAGAAAAATAATGACCTGTTGTCAGCTTCGGCGTGTATGGAAGGCCCAGTGTACCTTACACGATCCCCTAAAACAAAATGAAAGCACTGACAATTAGTTGTACAGACAAATGGTGCATTTATTTAGACAAGATAAATAAAAAAAAAAGGAACGCCTCCCTCCCAGTGTCATTCATCAAAAACACACATGAAGATAATGTTTCAACATGCAGTGGAGTGGTCTCTAAAAACTCAAGGTATCCCTATTTGTTTCTATTGCACCTATTAATTGTTTTCTGCAAAAGCATTCATATTCCTTCTAGGGAAGTATTTGTATACCTTGTTCTTGCTTTTGCTTCTTTCAGGATCTTTACATCCTGTATCACTTTATCTTCTTAGCTTAAATCATCTTTAAACAGGGTATTCAAAGTAGTCTACAAGAGAACATTATACCAACAGAGAATATTATCACACTTCGTCTATTGTAATATCGGATTAGGATTCTCAATCATAATTTCCCAATCCCATATTCCTGTAAGATAAAAGGAGAATATCCAAGGGAAAAAAAAACATAAAATAAATACCTTTCCTTAGAGGCCGTTTTGATTTATTAGATGTTTCAGCATCCTCTGACTTTGAGGACTCGGAGGAGCTTTCAGACTCTCCAACTTGCTGCCAAATTTAAATTTGAAGACACAATTATTTCAACTTTCAACCATTAATGACCAGCATTGCTTACACAGTGTGGAGGCATCAACAACATGCTTTAAAATATTTGCAAATAGAAAATGACACGTCTCATAAGTCATGACAGTACTTTGCTTAACCCAACTTATACTCTAATACATTTCTTTAGTAATAGAGAAGAATATCAGCTTGGTTGGATCCCTAAGAACCGTTAACATCTTGGAAGAATTTGTTACTCCTAGACTACGGGGAACAAATATTCTCACCCCTACCACCATTGCCCACCACCGTTGGCCACCTTCGGTCGTAGGAACCTGAGAACCCCCACCAACCACCAGGGCCACCCACCGGCACAAACTATCACCATTGGCCACCACAACAGGAGACCAAAACCAATTATTCCCACCTTATTAGGACATTAGCAATCCATTAGCAACAACAACAATGTAGTGACCAAGAATAATCCTTCTTGCCTTATTAAAACAATAATAGCAATATTTCACAAATTGTGTATCAGCACCTTACAGTGTTACCAAGTGATCAATGCATGTTAGCCCAACTCTCTCCTAGAGGAGAAACAAAGGGATCTCATTCAACGTAGAATCCCATTCGGCAGGAATAAGGAGATGTCAACTTCTCTCAACTGCAACCTCAACCACTGAAAAGCCCGACTGGATTCTCAAGTACCGCCCTTTGCACCTAAGACTATATTCTCATTAACCACTAGGCAATCAGGTTGACGAATATGCAACCATACATTTCATGCTTGATTGAGTCTCTTTGGGTCAAAAATTGAAGAGTTGGCACCTCATATGTAGCATTAGTACCATAAGACTTTATTAAAAGTGAAGGTGCCTTATGTGTTGCTTGTTGTAGAGCTTGACCTTGCAGGGTTGAGTTGGATATGATGTGTTGCTGTTGGTTGACCTTCCTCACAAAAATGAGTAAATATTTTAGATTGTTGTGCATGTGTTACAGATTGTAATTGTTAAATTCTGTCAATATTACATACAAGTGCTACCAGATTTTTGACGCCATTTTTATGAATTTTAGTGATTGAATTCATTAGGTGTAGTGAGACTGTGGAAATGGAAATCCACCCGTGGTTAAGGCTTGCTCAAGAGGTGGGATGTGACAGTCCCGGTATCCATCTATCCATCCACCTATGATCATGAAAAAAGCTCCTCAAGTAAGGTGACGGCGGAACTGTGAACATGGACAGGGACATGGGAAGTCATAACTACCAAATGTGGGTTAGATAGCAATGGTTGGCGGTATAATGAGATGCAGGTCCTATTATGGAACAAAGATGTGGAAAGCAAATAGGAGAGATCTTGATGACACATGATTTCTTCCCCTTTCAAGTAGAAGATGAGCCAGGATTCCCCTCTTGAACAATAGATGAGGTAGAAAAGAACCATAAAATAATCATTGATAGAAAAATTCAAGGACAAGTGACATAGGATTTCATCCCCTTTGAAGTAGAAAATGCGGCAGGATTTCCCTCTTGACAATAGATGGTGTATAAAGAACCACAAACAATTGTTTATGGTGAAATTTGGTTTGGCTAGTGACAAGTGAATAAGATAAGGCATGTGGAGAAAGAAAAGAGTTTTCTTCACCATTCTGGGTCTCTTCTAAGAAGGAAGGGTGCCTTCAACTGGACAGGAAGACTAGAAGAATTACAGAAAGAAGTTGTAAGGGGTTAACTATGTGTTGCCAATATAGAGAAATTCGGAAGCCAAAAACCACCTCCCAAGGTGAGGTTTTTCTTATGATCAGAATTAAGGAATACATCCAAAACAGATTTCCCTAACAGATAAAACAAAAGATTCCTTCAGCTACTTCAGCTCTCACAGGAGGAGTGCTTTCAAAGCAGAACATTCCTTGTCCTTTTTCCTTTTTGGTCATTTTACTGGTAACCTTTTCCCTAGCATCATCTAGAATTTTGAGGTTTCCATTTTTTGATAGACTATGTGTTGGGTCAACATTTTTGTTTTCTTCAGCTACTCTCCGTTTCCAAGAACGTGGGAAACAACCCTTTGGTCTCTTCATAGTAATTTTTTTTGGGATCAATTCTTTTTATTAATATAATAATAACAAAGCTTTGAGTCGCAATAGATGAAGTTCACCGGCTCTTTTATCAACAAAAAAGAAAGCAGCAATTTAGAGAACAGACAACACGGGTTAATGACTTAGGCAATAGGGGGACAAAAAAGCAGATGAAATCATCCCAAGTCACTGAACATATACAGTTCAAATGAAAGATCTCAGGCAAGAATTAGCCTGTATAGGCTTTGTCATCTGAATGTCTGATTTTAAAGGGTAACAAGGATGCAAGTCAATCAAGAGGCCCGACATTGTAAAGTCTGACTTAACATATAGTCTTCCAAAGTCATGATTCTAAACCAAGTTCAAATCCTGAAGTTCAAAGATTTTAGAATACAGGACTGCTTCCAGGTAGAGCGGGAGAAAAGGCAAAATATTCAGGTTCCCTTTGAGAACTCAGATTTAGACTCATTCAGATGACTCCATACATACAAAGTTTGCAAAACCAGAAACACTGACAACAGGAGCAGATACTATGGCAGTGTCTTCGACCAAGTGCACTCTTACCATACCTCACCTCATTAGTTCACAGAACTTCACACATCCACTAACAGATAAACTAATAGCAAAAAACATAAACAGTCCATCTATTTTGATCTTCTAGACAGCATCAGTTGAACATTGTGAGTGAGGAGAGGGGTAAATTCACCCGTTGAAGCAGATGCATTTGAGACCATGAACCATAATTTGATAAGCAGACTCTTATCCAACACTTCACATTCTACCCACATTGACTAGAACACACCAACCAGTTGATAATAAGTTAGACTCCAGGAAACCACATTACAATCCAAGAGAAGCAGGGAATATTGGGACTGCTTCTTAGATGCTGAGCGAAGTGTTAATAAAATATTTGCCAAATGCCAAAGCCACAAGTGTCATACACTTTTTGGTATATACAGTCCCATTAATAGTTAACAGTCTACTTTGTTGTACTTCATAGTCCACCTAGCAGTTAAAAGTCTCAAACTGACCCTATTTCCAAGGCCTAATCAAAAGGCCTGCTGATATAACTCCATCAGTTCATGCAGAAGATTCTTGTTTTTATTGTAGAAATTATATCTTTGATGTAGTCTGTTTCTAAAAGCTTGTTAAACTGAGTACATCAAGGAAGCAATAATATAACATTAGTTAGATTTTTTGAAGGAATCAAATCCAACCACAAGAAATATTTTATTTTGCATCCCAAAAAATTCCCTTTCATGTTTTAAATGCTACATTCGAATGACAGCCCAAAAGCAGGATCCTTTCTTTCCTTTTCTTCCATCTTAACCCACAACCCAAATTCACACTGAAGGCCCACTTAAAATCAACTATTTAGTCATTGCTCATTTTATACTACCTTAATATACAGCTTGCCTTGTTTAAGATACAACCTGCTACTCATAAAGTCAAGCTCAATCCCATTAAAGCAATTTCATTCCAGGGAAGAAAACAACCTGGCACCACTGGATGGTATGAAATGCACAAGAAATTCACTAAAGAAAAGCTGAATAACCACACTTAAGGATAGTAGAAAACTTCTTAGAGAGAGGGGAAGAGAACCATAAAAGTTTGAAAGGTAACTCAGTTGCTCAGGTTATCATGGGCATTTGCAAGTCATGTGAGCACCAATATATAAACATACCGTCGCATGCATTCAAAGCTCCAACAAAAGATTACCTTCTCAAATTCTTCAAGGTTGTAAGGAACAAGCTTCTTGAGGGCCTCAGCTGCCTGCACATCAACTTCCTCACCACTGCTTGCCCATTCTTCTTCATTACTTGCATCATTCTCATCCTCAGCCTCTGACTCTGAAGTGCAATCTTCACTAGATGCCACATTTTCATCGTCAGGTTCGTTTTGTTCTGAGCAGTCTTCACCAAAATCCTGAACCACATAACCATCAAACCAGTGCAAATGTCCTTCATCAGCAGACTGACAATAAATCTTGGGGTTGAAAAAATAATCATCTGAAGAACTTACATAAGGAGCAAGAATAGCGCTATCAAGAACCAATAAAGGAACTTTTAAATCTCTGGCAAGCGCTCTAACTAATCTCTCTCGATACAGCTCAGTGCCTAGCAATTAAACAACTCAGAAGGTATAAATTCATCTCCATAAAAAATCAATATTTCATCTACATTAAATCAAACCATGATGAAGCTTTGTGGGGTTTATTTTTGAAAATTATACTCGAAAGAAAACTGCATATATATATATATATGTCTGTATGTATGTATGTATGTATATACCAGGAATACTTTGAAGCAGTATCCTCCCACTGGAAGAGTTCAAACGAGAACCATAAGCCGAGGTAAACTTCCTATGTTTCAAATGGGAAGCAGCACATTCCACCAGAAGATTTTTGGTATGTTCACTGTAAAAACAGAGCTTTAGTCTACACAATAGCTAATGATTCTCCGAGAAGGAAAAGTAATGTTAGTGGACAGTAATTACTGAATGTGATAAGGAAACGTATCCCATGAAACAGTTATTTTCTCCCATGGGAGAACCCTTCGCAAGATCTCATTCTTGAACTTTTCCCTCCAGCCAAGAAAAGGGGATTCTTTCTTTTTACTCTCAATGGCCAGCCTCTCATTATCGAGCCATTCCCTTTGATCTTGTTCCCCCAGTAGGGTATGCTCATCACATTTCTGTAGATCTGCTCTTACCTCTCCCAGTCCGATTTTGCTATTATCTAAGTTTGACCCATCTTTCACAGGCATATGTTTATCCTCACGTGCATTCCTTCCATCACCTTCAGAGCTGTAAAATCGCAACTGATCACATTTGCAAGATTCAATAGACCTCCCATCCAACAAGAAATTATTAACAGCACCAACAGCACGGCACGAGAAATAGTCCAACAGATATCTCCTACTATAATTACTGAGTGAAAGGTTGTTTATCAGAGTAGTAGTTCCAGAAAATGATCCAGAACGTTGATAATTAGGGTTGTATGTAATTGAGCATTTTGATGGCCGGAATAAATACTCCCATCTCTGATTTCTGCACTTGAACCTTCTTGCATACATTGAGACTCCTAAAAGAATCCTAGCACAAGTGAAAGCTCAAGAACATCAGCTATAGATAGAGAATTCAGAGAAAAAACAACTGGCTGCAAATACTAGAAACCATATTAAGGGTCAAATTTTGACCAGCTAAAGTTGACATAAAACGTCAGATCAAAGGACAGTGTTATAGAGGACATCAAATGGCTAATATCATATATTTTCATTTGGTTTGATTCACATAAGGAAGAACTATGAACATCCAACAATCACAACAGGTCGATTAAAATTTTACAAAATTTCATCGAAGTTTTGATAGAAAATTTCAGCAAATATTGTTACAAGCTTCCATGTGACAAAACAAAACTATAGGCCAGCAATTATTCGTTGGATAACAAATAAATATTGAACAAACTTTACAATGAATGTTATGTGGAACTCGTAAAAAAATTAAAAATAAATAAATAAATAAAAAATTTATGTTGAAGTATAGGAAAGTAAATACAGAAGACACGCCTTAATGTTTAGGATAAAACTCCTTCAAAAAGTGATCATTAACAAACATAGTATATATTCTGCCACTTAAAACACAAAACTAAGACTAAAGAATAGCAAAAAACTTGCTGAAATATTTATTGGAGTTTGGAGGTGTGCCAACCTATCATTGACAAAGAAGAAAAACTCTCAATAGAAATTAGATAAATGAAATAAAACACATAACCAAAAAGTTAAAATTAATATAAGTAGAAATTCCTAAAACCTC
>JAOVVI020009733.1:0-13431 GCA_028571085.2 Nepenthes alata
TATTACACTCCTTTGAGTGTTTTTCAATTTGATGTCATTGATCTCGAGTTAGTCTTTCTTGTCAGTTTTGGGGGACATTTTTAAATTCATATTTTGTTTGTCGGATGTGATTTTATTTTTATTTAAAAAATTTTTAAAATTCTTTACAAACAAAGTAAAATGTTCGTTGTTACACGACTCCTCGTCGAAGTCAATGTCTATTTCTTCTGTAACTTGTTTAAGGGCAATAGATTTGGTCTTTTTGCATTCTGGGAGAGTGAGTTTATATGTTTCAAGAGATCCAACAAGTTCTTCAATTTTTATTTTATCAAAATCTTTACCCTCTTCAATCGCAATGATCTTGCGTCTAAATCGTTCAAAAAGTGATTGAAGAACTTTTTGAACAATTCTATTTTTAAAAATTTATTATCCTAAATTAAATGTAGAATTGACGATGTCATTTAATTCAGCATAGAAGTCATCAAAAGTTTCGTCATCTTTTATCCTAATTTTCTCAAACCTAGTGGTGAGTATTTGCAGTTTAGAATTTTTAACTAATTTACTTCCTTCTTTGGTAATCTTAAAGATGTTCCACGCATCTTTAGAAGTTTCACATATTGATAAATGTTTAAATTTTTTAGGGGATACAACCATTAAAATAGTATGTAACCCTTTACTATTCCAATTATAAGCGCCAAGTTCTTTCTTTAACCACGAGGATAGAACTTTTGGTTCGTTGCTCACAGTGCTTCTGGGTGGAGTCCACCTAGTTTGGGTATTAGCCCAAACATGCTCATCCATTAATTTAAGGAAGGCTTTCATACAAATTTTTCAATATGCATAATTTTTTTCCATCAAAGTAGAGAAGAATGGAAAGCAATCCACTCATATACATCTAGATTAGGGTCGTGTATCGGGGTAACTTTTCGATACTAATTGAAAAGGACTAGTCGTCCTAAAGCACAAATATAAGTTTGCGGAATACAAATCATAAAAATATAATATACGTAAAATAGATTAAAATTTAGATGTGAATAGTAGACAATAAAAGCAGTAACAATGAAAATGAGATTTTTGACAACGAACGAGAAACCTCGATAATCACGGCTACTGAATAAAACCCTCTGGATTTTAACTATCAAAAATATATGTATTAAGAAAATCAATTTATAAATCGGGTGGCATTGACGTGCTAATCTAACTAACTTATTTCTACCTTATAACCCCTATCAATGAATGCCTTAGATTTGCCCGTAACAACGGAACCGGATACCTTTCAATCTTCTTGTCAATATTTCTTTACGAATCATCGAATCGCCGCACACCATTGGAGTCCAATTTTCATGTCACTGACGTTGCCAATGAAGGTAACAGGTGGGAAGAGGTGTATAAGATGAAGCAAAATAATGTGAGAAAACTTGTAGTAGAAGCACAACAATTGAGGCTACGTTTTCTCAAATGGAGCAAACAATAAGCACAAAGGAGATGATTTTCTCTGCAATGGCCATCCAAAAGTCTCTCTAGAAGCCTAGGGTAAAAGAAAAATGATAGCTATTTTAGAGATGTTCAAAAACTATGTTAAAAAATAGGTCCGTTGGAGACATACACACCTTGGCGCTCAAACGCAACTCGAGCACGCAGCAGGTTCGCCAAGGGTTAGACTAGGAATGTGCTCGAGCACCTACCGATCGAGTAGTGAGCGGACAACCTCTAGAAATGGAGCTCAAGCACAAGGTGGGCGTGCAGCGGGCAAACGCTCTCTAGAAATGCACTCGAGCGCATGGCGGGGGTGTAGCGAGCACACTCTCTTTGGATACGGAGCTCAAGCACAACTCAGGCAAAGGTTAGGCGTGGATACCGAAGGAGTGCGTTGACAATTTTTGAACGAGAATCTGATACAGATCTTCCGATCAATAAAAATAATTTCACCAACAAACAATCTGACACGGTTATGGAATATGTCAACACATAAATGGGCCTAACACATTTCATCTAATAAATTTTCTAGAAAACACTCAATTTTTGCTGGCTTCATTCTCTCCCAAATTAAGCCATCTACATTGAAATAAGTAGTCACTTCTCATGATTGGCGTAAGGCCATGGTTGTTGAAATTGAAGCCTCAAATTTTAATAGCACCTAGGATATTTTTGATCTACCAACAAGGAAAAAGGTTATTGGATTAAAACGGGTTTACAAAATTATAAAAAACATAGATGAATCCCCAGAAAAATTTAAACTCGTTTAATAGCTAGAAATTATACTCAATAAGAAGGGAAAGACTATTATGGTATGTTCTTCCTTATTGTAAAACCAATCACTGTCAAAACACTTTTATCCATCTGCCATTGAGGATTGGAATCTATCTCAACTTGATGTTAATGATGCCTTCCTTGCTGGTGACTTGGATGAAAAGGTTTACATGAGACTATCTCCAGGATGTTATGCTTCCGATCACAAGAAAGTTTGCAAACTAAGGAAAAGAAAGAGCACTTTTGGCCGATCAGTCTAAATATTGAAGACTCATAAGTGGACTACTATATCTCACTATAACTAGCCTGGATATTGCATTTTCGATCACCTTGCTAAGACAATTAATGTGCAACACTCCAAAATCACACCTACAAGCCATTTTTAATATCCTAAAATATCTCAAACAATCACTAGGCATTGTCTGTTCTTTTCATCAACCTCATCTTTTCAGCTTATTTCATTTGGTGATTGTAATTGGGCTTCATGCCCTAATACATGAAGATCTACCACTAGGTACTACATATTTCTTGGCGACACCCTCATCTTATAGAAATCAAGGAGGCAAACTAATGTTTCCCAGAGCTCAACAGAGGTAGAGTATAGAGCAATGGAATCTTTATGTCATGAAGTTGTCTGGTTGAAATATTTGTTGCAAACTCTTTTAGTTCCTCATCCTCAACCTGCCATACTACATTTTCCATCCACATTGCAACTAACCCAATCTTCAATGAACAAACAAAACATATTGAATTAGATTGTTTACTAATTCATGACAAAATCTATGAAAAAGATCATCTACACCTCTTATGTTCTTTCACATTTTCAGCTTGCTGGTATCCTTACCAATGATGGGAACTAAGCATTTTGAATCACAAATAGTTTCGACCCCTTAATAAAATTACCGAAGCAATAAAAACACAATTAAAACATATTGAATTAGATTGACCAAATTTTTCATTTTTGCCCATTATCTTTAATTTGTACAACTGATTGATAGTGTGACAATGGGGACGTAGGTACTAAATTTGCATACATGTATGGCAGGTAGGTACAAACTTAGAGAAAGTGATGGGATTCTGGATTCATATCGAAAGTAAGTATTAGACCCAATTGGTTTAGAGGTTCTAGCAGGTTTATTCTCAATCTTTTTATTATTTGGTTTGGGCAATAAGTTTGAACTAATTCGGTTCTTCACACTTTTAGGCATAAATTTATAAGATTTTGAGGTACCAATGTTTTTGTGGAGGGTTTTTGCGGCGAGAACAAAAATTGATTTAAAATGTTTTTATGGAGGTTTATTCACTTATTCTGTTTGGATTGAGAGAGTATGTGCCCATACGTTTGAAGAAAACTAACCAGTTCTTCTATTTTTAATTTATCGAGGCATTTACTTTCCTCAATGGTAGTGACATTCGGTCTAAAACGTTCAGGTAGAAATCGTAGAACTTTTCAGGCGATTCTATTTTCAGAATACATTCTCCCAAATTAAACGAATAATTAACAATGTCATTTAATTTAGCATAAAATTCGTCAAAAGTTTCGTCATCTTTCATCCGAATCTTCTCAAATTTAGTGGTGAGCATTTATAATTTAGAATTTTTTACCAATTTAGTTCCTTCATGGATAATCTCAAAGATGTCCCACGTCTCTTTCGATGTCTCACATATAGAGATACGCTTAAATATTTTGAGGGATATAGTCATAAAAATAGTGTATAACCTCTTATTATTCCAATTACATGTATCAAGTTCATCTTTTGTCCATAAGGATAAAACTTTTATTTCATCACTTACGGTGCTTCTGGGTGGAGTCCACCCAAATTGGCTATTAGCCCACATGCATTCATCCATCGATTTAAGAATCACTCTTATGTGAATTTTTCAATATGCATAGTTGCTCCTATCAAAATAGAGAGAAATGGACAATGATTGACTGGTATATATTTAGATCAGGGTCACAAAACGGGGTGTATCTCTAATATTAATTGAAGGAAATTAAGCATTCTGAATCACAAATAGTTTTGACCCCTTAATAAAATTAAAAATATAATAAAAATAAAAATATAAATATCAAATACACACAAAGAATATTTGAATCTAAATGATATAACCGATAAAGAGCACATAAGATAGAGCAGTAAGTAATAAAGATATAATTTTTGGTAACGAAGGAAAATCTCGACAACCATTGCTATTGAGTATGACCCTTCAAGTTTTAACAGTTATAGAAGATATACACTATGAAAATCAACTTATAGATCGGGTGATACAATTGCGCTAACCTAACCGACTTATTCTCGTCTTGTGATCCCCTAGTAAGGAACTCATTGGATTTGCTCGTGGTGAAAAAATCGGACGCCTCTAGTATTTAAGTCAATCTTTCCTTACGAACCGCCGAATCTTCGTACACCACTAGAACCCAATTTTTACGTTACCAGTGTTGCCAATGAAGATTACTAGGTGGGACAAGGTGTAAAGAGTAAAGTTCAAAGTTGTGAGAAAAACTTTATCGAGGAAGCACAATTGTAAAAGCTAAGTTTTCTCAAGTGGAGAAATTAATAAACATGAAAAGGTAGGTTTTACACTGAAACTATCATACGAATCTCGACCAAGAAGCCATAGATAAATAAAATAAGATGGCTATATATAGAGAGGCTCAAAAATCTAGATCAAAAATATGACCGTAGGTGAAATATGTGTCACGGCGCTTGAGCCAAATGAGCTTAGGGTTGCATGGGATACATCTAACGGAGCTCGAGCGTGGATCAAGTGAGCTTTGAGCGTTGGGTTTACTGGATTCGGCGCTCTAGTGTAGGTCAGGTGAGCAGCAAGCGTAGGCTTACTCGAAGCGGGGCTTAAGCTCTAGTCGGTGAGTAGCGAGCACAGGCTTAGTGGAAATGGAGCTCAAGCTCACCACAACCGTGTAGTAGGCAAAGCCTCTCAGGAAAGGTGCTCGGGCATAGGTCAGGCACACAGTAAGTATGGAATTGAGCATGACACTTTAGCAAATAGCAAGCGATATTCTGATACAGATCTTTAGAATAATATAACCTTCATCGGCAATAGATAAGACACGATTATGAAATATACCAATACATAAATGAGCCTAACAATCTCCCCCTTTAACAATTATGTGACAAAACCTCATCCAAAATATAAATCAAAATACAAGAGAATTACAGGTTCAGATACCACTAAGATAAAACTCGTTTATATAAAAATTTACACCTAGTAAACACTAGACAATACAAAAAGCAAAATACATGAAAAATATAAAAGAGTTGTTGTGCCGAGAAATAGCTACTATACCTGTTCAACTATGGTTAGTATCAGGATAGATAAAAGCAGGAGAATAACAACAAAAGAATAGCAGTCAACAAATATATAATAACTAAAGTCACTTGTAACTAAAGTCAACAAGCCTCCCCTATCAAAATCAATTGAATGCTCCCCTAAGTAAGATATCTACTCTCCCAAACAATGTAAGGCTCCCCCTACCAAAGACAGCTTCCCTTAGCAAAGACATCTCCCCCTTGTGTCACGAAGGACCTAAGAGATGTCATCACTCAGAGCTAAAAGAATCACCAGAAGACGGCTGAACGGAAGAAAGATGAGCATACTGCTACTACAAACGAACAAGCGCCTCCTCCTGAGTAGCCAAGCACTAATCAAGACACTTAAAACCATATCCGACCGCAACAGTATGTGAAAAGCATAAAGTCACTCTTAAGAAGAATAAAGCTGCTCAAGCCGATCTGTAATCCTAGAAAGTTAACCCATAAGCGCAGAGAACAAAGAGGCAGAGAACCGAGGAGGATCGGAAGAACCAAGACATGAGGGTTTAGGGTAGGACGAGCCTTAACAAGATGGGCCATCCTCTATCGAGAAGGGAGGCACATCAGGGGGGCTCATCGAGAGGATCAACGGGATCTGGGGAGGAGAGATGTGTGTGCTACCAACTTTGGGCAAATGTAGTGTGGCTAATGGGCTGCCAAGCAGCAGACATAGAAGATCTGAAAATGAGACTCCTCAACCCACGACAAGTCATTGAATTAGACAACCATAGAGAAGGTTGTCATCTTTTTTAGACTTAAAATGAGCAATAATGTGGGAGTAGAAGTGGGATTGTAGATCAATGGGTCGCCCACTCAAAAAGGTTTATAGGAATAAGGCCTTATCGAGGGGGATAGATGAGAAGTGAGGGACCAAAAACATATTAGTGAGTATAATCCGACTCACGAGCATCCTCCGAGGGGAGAGATGCTTGGTTTTGAAAGACCTCCCATTTCATTCTATGAGAGGGCCATGAAAAAAAGAAGTAATTTGGTGGTGGTGTGGCATGAAAAGTTGGGAGTAAGGATAGTCAAAATTTTTAACTTGGGAAATATTGAAAACCCAAGAGATCACGTCCAAGATAATCTAAAGGTGACTCTCCTTCAAAAAGGTAGAAAAGAAACAAGTTTGATAATCATGAATATTGGAGTAGAATTTTTTACTTAAAATAGTAGAAGGGGCAATCAAATCGGTAAGAATCGGCTCCCAATGGATGTCTGTGAACACAGAAGAGATGGACGGGTCAAGGAAATAAGGTTAATTTCCCATTTGAGAGAAAGTTACCTTTGAGACATATCGAAATTAAACAAAGATTCAGCTTCAGTATTGATGAAATGATCAGGAGCTGAGAGCCTACTCATTTGTTGACGCTTGGCAACTGATTTGCGAGCAAGTAATTGTTGCAGAGTAAACATCTACAATGCAAAAATAGAGAAGATCTCAAGGGATTCGCCAACTGCTGCTCCCTAATTTTTTTGTTTTTATGTAGTTTATTTTTATTTTTATTTTTTTTTTTAAAAGCAGAAAAGAGAAAAACATGTGCATGTATTGCACAAAGCAAGGGCACCGCAACCAAAATAATAAGAAAACCTACTCAAGGCCACCGACCAAGCAAGGCTCGATCGGCACATATTGACCATGGAAAATGATAGATCGACCCTAAATATGAGTACATTGTGAAGAAAAATAGGCGTTCATAGAGCTAAAACTGGACAACGAACACTAAACAGTGTTGTCGTCATTAATGGCGGAAGGAAACTCAAGAGCCAAAGAGAGATGAGAAATTATCTTGAGGTCGCCCAAAATCATGAAGAAGAGGAGTAGATCGGCAGTATTTTGGTGCGAGAGGAGGTAGAGAGAGAGAGGGATGATTTTGAGGAGAGAGAGAGGAAAGCGCCTATGGTTTGGAAGGGGGAATGGGGTTGCACATGAATGTCGTTGGAGGGTAAAAGGACGAAGCCGCAGCGCTCGAGTGACACTAAGATGCTCGACAGGTGCGGCATGTCTAGATTTGGTGCTCGAGCACCAACTAGGCTCCAAGCGAACATAATAAACAGTGCACCTCCCTTTTTTATTTATTTTTTATTTTTTTATTTTTTTGAGAAAAGTGCAACTCACATCATTCTAAGGGATGAGAACAAATACCTATGGTCTTTCTCAAAAATTCAAATCGAATACTATCCAACGGTTTATTGAGGATATCGGCCAATAGATTCTTGGATGGAGTGTGTTCAAAGGCTATGACCTGAGTCTCAACAAGTTCACAAATAAAATGGTGTCTAATATTGATGTTTAGCTCATAAGTGCTGAATAGGATTTTTTGAAATATTAATGGTACTAGTATTTTCACATTAAATGGTTATAGTGTCCTAATAATATCGTAATCAAGTAGCATTTGTTTTATCTACAAGAGTTGTGTGCAGCAGTTGCCAGCTGTAATGTATTCCACTTCTACAGTTGATAAGGAGATTGAATTTTGTTTATTACTCATCCAGACTACGAGGTTAGAGCCTATATGGAAACATCCACCAGAGGTGCTTTTACGATCATCGACATTTTCAACCCAATCGCATCGAAATATCCAGCCGAGTCAAAATTTGAGACTCTAGAGAAAAAAAATGCCATAGACGGATGTACCATTGACATAGCAAATAATACGTTTGACGACATTTAAATGGGATTCTTTTGGATCGGACTGATATCGGCACTCGAGCGTGGGTCAGGCAAGCAGCAGGTGTACACTTATTAGAAATGGAGCTCGAACGCTAGTCAAACGAGTAGCGGGGGTAGGCTTACTGGAAACAAAACTTGAACTCACCGTAGGCGTACAGCAGGCGAAGCCTCTCAGAAAAGGCACTCAGGCACGGGTTAGGCACACGGTAGGCATGAAATTGGATATGGCGTTTCAACAAGTAGCAAGCGATATTCTAATATAGATCTTTAGAATAATATCACCTTCATCGATAGCAGATAAGATACAGTCACAGAACATGCCAACATATAAATGAGCCTAGCAACAAATGTCTCAACTTCAACGGTTTTTCATTATCTTATTTCCAAGATGAAAGTTGAAGACATTCACTCCCCATCTTAAGGGGGATGTTGAACTTGTATTGCAGTTTTCAAGTAATGCACCAACACCCTGGACCAACAGCAATTCAGTTACTGTGAAGGCCACTGTTACATTGGCAATTCAGAAATTTCCATCATACAGACCAGCCACACCTCAAATCTGATTAAGCCAATTCAACGTCACACAAATGTATTGGACACAGGCAATAGATGCTTCGGATCAGCTGAATATCAGCAAACAAACATGTCACCCGGTCAACTATGAACAACATCACCCAGCAACTGTTAGTTTGTTAGCGGCATGCATTAGGCTAGTTGTTTAGTTTCCTAATTGTTACACTAATGCGTTCAGAGTTAGGCAATTAGTTAAGTTGCATTTATTGTCGAGCTAACCGTCTCTAATCTGTAGAAGGCCAATTCTAACCTGGTGAACTTTTCAAGAAAACTTTTAGGCTCTGTTTCATGAAAGGAATTAGCCCAAAAATTCCTAAGGAAAATAAAAATTTAACACCCAACTCTAATGCTCTCTATATATATTGGCTTTCATTTCAAATTAAAATTTGAATTACAAATATACTTTTTAAGCTCATCGACGTAATAATATAAGCTTCTCTAACCATAACGTGGGATAACTATTTATAATTTTTAAGAGGTGGAAAAAATTATTCTCAACTATGCTGTGTAAGGCTAATTTTAATGGAGAAAATGTGAGTGGCTATTTGGGGCATACTGGGCCTCATTATTTTCTTATTCAGAAAAATACTAGGCCACTAGGTCTGGTCAATTTTTTATTTTTAATTTTTCAAACATTACTTAAAAAATAAAAGCATATATAATAGGGACTCAAAGGTCCCTGTTGCGGCCTAGCCGGTGACAAAGACTTAAAATCTGTCCCCTGGATGACCTATATATAATGGTCTACGTAATAGATCCGACATTCATGTGCATAACGAATCACTACAAATTTGATTTCTTACTGAAAGGATTATCTCTGGTCGATGGGGAACTTCAAAATTTAAAAGACGGCAATGACAATGAAAGTTAATAGATATGTCGTCAAGTTTAAACGGCGATGGTTGTCCTGCAGAGCATGATTTTCAGTTTGGGAGAAAATGTGGCAACAATTACGTCAGTTTTATAAGCCATTAGAGAGGGGATCAGTTGAATGAAGAGGGTGTGATTTGGACAAGCTTAATCAATGGCAGACTCCATGGATGGATTAATCAAATGGGAAAATGCCCAACAAATTTTTCGTGTCAATGCAGTTTCATTCTTGAGTTCTGTTTTCAATTCAAATTTACAAGTTAGAGAAAACCCGACCCAGTTAGATTAATTTGGCTTGTGATGCTGGGAAATGCTGATGTGGGTAAACATGTGAGCAGTATACCACATAATAAAGGAAGGCAAAAGGCAGCACAACATAGAGGGAAAATTGTGTACTACACCCACAACATAATAAAGGAAAAATTATGTACTACACCCACTGCCGTCTTCTCCCACCCCACTTCCGACAGCTCCTGGTGCTGGCACCTCCTCGTCCAATATGGGTCACATTCAAACAACCTAAATCCTCTTTATTTTCTTCCCTTTTTTGTATTTTCTTCCCTTTTTTGTTCGGAGTGTAAGAACGTAAAGACGAAGGAAGGAAGAAGAGGATGAAGACGAAGGAGGCAGACGGTGAAGCCAGAAACTGCAGGCACTCAAGTGCTGCGTTGAAAATGGAGAAAGCTCACGTTTTTATTAATTGGTGGTACAGCCAATTTCCTTGATACATAAGATTGATGACAGTGTATTTATACACCAAATACACAACGGTAAAAAGAAATACAGACCAAAAATAAAATATACTAGCCCAAAATGCATCAATGCTAATATCCCAAAATACACAAAATACTACCTAATGAAATACTGCCTAAATTACAATATTCACACAATATATTTTCTAATATATTTACATATTTTGTAATACGCCCCCGCAAGATGAAGCTTATATATTGACAATGCCCATCTTGGACAACTGCGCATTCAGCCGCTGTGAGGATAAGATCTTGGTGAAAATATCTGCAAGCTGATTATGGGTGGTGACATGATGTGTGCAGATGCTCCTTTCTTGAATTTTATCGCGGATGAGATGACAATCCAACTCGATGTGTTTGGTGCGCTCGTGGAAGACACGATTAGCAGCAATGTGGATTGCCGCTTGATTATCACAGTAAAGATGCGCTGCATGTGGATGTGAAACCTGCAAGTCATTGAAAATATAACGTAACCAAGATAATTCACAACAAGTGTTAGCCATGGATCTATATTCTATCTCAGCGAAGGAGCAGAGACCACCGACTGTTTCTTACATTTCCATGAGAGAAGAGAGTCGCCAAGGAAAGTGCAATAGCCGGTGATGGATCTTCGTGTGTCTGGACATTAAGCCCAATCAGCATCACAAAAGGCCCTTAGTTGGATATTGGAAGTGGTAGGGAGTAGAATCCCTTGTCCTGGATTCAGTTTAAGATATCGCAAGACTTGATGAGCAGCTCTCATATGGTGGGAGGTGGGCTGGTTCATAAATTGGCTTAAAATGTGGACAGTATATGCAATATATGGTCGTGTAACAGTAAGATACAGAAGGCAACCAACTAGCCGTCGAAACGGGCGTGGGTCTTGTAAGACTTCCCCAATATGTTGACTCAATTTTATGTTTTGATCCATAGGTAGTGTAAGAGATTTTGCTCCAATGGTGCCAGAATCAGCCAAAATATCAAGAGTGTATTTTCGTTGGCAAATGTGTATACCTTTTATTGATCGGACAACTTCGATGCCAAGGAAATATCGTAAGGTCCCTAGGTCTTTGATTTTGAACGATTGATTAAGAAATGTTTTAATCGAGATAATGGCCTTTAAACAAGTACCTGCAATGATGATGTCATCGACATAGACAAGAAGGACGGTAAAAGATGTGTTGTCTTGTTTGGTAAAGAGGCTGTAATCAGCCTTGGATTGTACGAATCCATATGTAATGAGGGAAGTAGAAAGCTTAGAGTACCATTGTCTAGAGGCTTGTTTAAGTCCATAGATGCTTTTCAATAATTTGCATACTTGATGAGGCTTTCCTTTTGTATAGCCAGGGGGTTGTTGCATATAGATATTTTCGTTCAGAGTACCATTCAAGAAGGCATTATTGACATCAAAGTGGTACAGGTGCCATCCTTTTATGGCGGCAACAGCTAGAAGGCATCGAACGGTGGTGAGTTTGGCGACAGGGGAAAAGGTTTCATGATAATCCACTCCCTCCTCTTGAGTGTACCCTTTAGCAACCAGCCTACATTTGTGTCTTTCAAGGGTCCCATCACTTTTAAATTTCAATTTGAACACATATCGACATCCGATGGCTTTCTTTCCGCGAGGGAGATCAGTGATGATCCAAGTTTTATTGAACTCTAAGGCGTCTAGCTCATCTTTGATGGCTCTGCGCCAGTTGGGATCTTGTATGGCCTGTGCGTAGGTTTGCGGTTCAGTTTTGGAGGAGATGGAGGAAGTAAAAGATTTATAATCTTGGGACAACTTTTGGTGGGATATATGATTCTCCAGAGGATAAGGTTTCCCTGGTGAGAAAGGTGTTGTGGATTGTATGGGGACAATATGGGACGCTTGATGGCAATGGAAATCTTGCAGGTATTGGGGAGCTTTCCTAGTTCTAGTGGTTCTGCGAATGGGAACATTATTTCCTGTTAGAAGTTGGATGTTCGTAAGGGAGTTGCTAAGTTCTTGATTGTCGTCTGATGTTTCTTGATTATGGTCTGGTTGATTGTGTATTGAGGTTGGATTAGGGTCTTCTCCTTCACTACTCCAGTTGGTGGTCACTGGATCTTCATCTAGAACAGGATTATTGTTTGAATGCAAGTCCAAGTTGTGGTCATGAGGTAATTGTTGGATGACAAATGGATTAGTTATTGCAGGAGGTATAGTGTTTGATTGATCGTTGAGGATGGATTTGGTACAGTCTCTTTTATATGGGAATACATTCTCATGGAAAATGACGTCCCTTGAATAAAAAATGTCGTGACTTTGTAAGTCAAGTAATTTATATCCTTTGACTCCAAAGGGGTATCCCAAAAAAAGGCAACGTCTACTTTTGGAATCAAATTTCTTCCTCCCTTGAGAAAGGGTGGATGCAAAGCACAAGCAGCCAAAAACCCGAAGATTGTCATAGTTGGGTTTAGTTCTAAAAAGGATTTCATATGGGGTTTTGTTTTCAAGTACTGGAGTGGGTATTTTGTTGATTATGTGGGCAGCAGTCAGGACACAATCACTCCAAAATTTTAGGGGAAGTCCTGATTGGAATCTAATAGCCCTAGCGACATTTAATAAATGTTGGTGTTTGCGTTCAACAACACCGTTTTGCTGTGGTGTTTCCACACAAGTACGTTGGTGGATAACACCTTTATTTCTGTAAAAATCTCCCAGTTTAAATTCAGTTCCATTATCACTACGGATAACTTTAATTTTAACATTAAATTGTGCGGCAACCAGATTGTAAAAGGCTTCCAGGCACAATTTAGTATCCGATTTTTGTTTCAGAAGGTAGATCCAGGTACTTCTGGAAAAATCATCAACAATGGTCAGGAAGTATTTATATCCATCATAAGACTCTTCGGAACATGGTCCCCATAAGTCACAATGCACCACGTCGAATAAGGTGTGTGACTTATGGGTACTGGAAGAGAAGGGAAGACGACGCTGCTTGGCCATGTGGCAAATAGAACAAGGATTATTACTAATAGAATGCATTGTTCCTTTTAC
>JAOVVI020009734.1:0-13431 GCA_028571085.2 Nepenthes alata
AAAGGCCAGCGCAGAACAAAACTACCAAAAGGCCACGACCTACAAAGGGCAACAAGGAGAACATGAGCAGGCAAGAAAGACGCTGAGGCTCAAACATACATCATATAGGACTCAGGGCACTGCTGTAAGGTGAAGAATCAAAATGGCATTGGAAGTCACTCTATGTAAAACGTCTACATGAATAAAGGGCCCCTTCATTATGTCAATCATCATGCATTCTTACGTTCCTTTATTAAGATCAAGGCGACTCCCAAGTCAAAGAAAAAACACGGCTCTATCCGAGCGGCCCCAGAGGTCAAATTCTAAAAACTCGACACTATCCGAGCGGCCCCAGAGGTCAAATTCTAAAAAACTTGGCACTATTCGAACGACTCCAGAGGTCGAATTCTAAAAATTTGGCAGTATTCGAGCTGCCCCAGAAGCCGAATTCTAAAAACTCGGCACTATCCGAGCGGCCCTAAAGGCCGAATTCTAAAATCCCGGCACTATCCGAGCGGCCCCAGAGGTCAAATTCTAAAAACTCCGCACTATCAGAGCGGCCCCAGAGGTTAAATTCTAAAAACTCAGCACTATTCGAGCAGCCCTAGAGGTCGAATTCTAAAAACTCGGCACTATCCGAGCGACCATAGAGGTCGAATTCTAAAAATTTGGCACTATCCGAGCGACCCCAGAGGTCAAATTCTAAGAAACTCGGCACTATCTGAGTAGCCCTAGAGGTCAAATTCTAAAAACTTAGACACTATCCGAGCGGTCCCAGATGTCGAATTCTAAAAACTCGGCACTATTCGAGCGGCCCCAGAGGTTGAATTCTAAAAATTTGACACTATCCGAGCGGCCCCAGAGGTCGAATTTTAAAAACTCGGCACTATCCGAGCGGCCCAAGAGGTTAAATTCTAAAATAACTCGATTCTATCCGGGCGGCCCCAGAAGTCGTATTCATAAACTCGGTCCTATCCGAGCAGCCTCAGAGGTCGTATTCGACAAACTCACCTCCGTCCGAGTACCCTAAAAGTTCAAGCTCTAGGAACTTCGTGCAAAGTCAGATGATCTGAGAGGTCAAAAGGCAGCATAATCCTTCAAAGGGCTCGTGATAAAAGCTAAAGAAAAGTTACTTAGCATGACCTTACAAAAGGAAAAAGCACTGGTACAGACCGAGCAAAGAGTCCAAGGTTTCAACTCAGAAAGCGTAAGTTTTTATTAATCAAACAATATTCTGTACAGTGTTGCAAAAAAAGAGAAAAGAAAATAGACAATGGGTCATAGGAGCCCCTCTTGGCTCTCTTGTCCTCGCACCTCCTGGGTTCCAGAAGACCCCTCCTGATCTGCCAAATCCGGCTGCTCGGGCGTAGAAGGCTCACTTGCAGGCCCTGCCCGAGAGGGCTCGGGGAAAGGCCTCCCACCAACGTCGTATAAGTCTTCTCTTCTTAAGGCACTAGCGTTCCTGGGATGGAGGACAGCCCCAGGAAACTACGGATGGAGCAGTCGCAGCACTCAGGGCACATGCGAATGCCCGCCCAGTACTTGATGTTTAACAATGACGCAATCTCTGAGGTTTGTACGGAAGTCCTCAGCCTCTCGCCCTGATGGACAACCCTGTCCCGGAGAAGCCCCTGCTAAAGCTGCAGGGCCTTGACGGTATCCTCCAGAGAGGCTAATTTCCACTCTGCCTTAGCTAGCTTCACTTCAGCCCATTGGGCAGCTTCCCCTGCGACCCTCAGCGACTCCATCTCCAAGCGAGACTGGGCGACCTCTTTGACCAACTGACTGAGGCTCCCAGCCAAGTCCCGAAGCTGCAAAACGAATAAGTCCATCAAGACACAAGCAACTGAAGGTGAGGTAAAAGAAGTAGCGGTGGATTACCTTAGAGACGAGGGGAACACGCCCTGGGCCACGTTCCCTAGGGGCCTCAGACATACGGTTTGCTCTCGGGCACCGCAGATGCTTCCTCAGGTGCCGTAAATGCTTTCTCGGGCGCGCGCTCCTCAGCTACAAAAGGCACACATGAGCCTGCCCCATCGTCAGCGTCCTCGCCATGAGTTTCCTCTAAGGAATCCGCAGGGCGCGCTGACGAACTTTTAGTTTGGACTGCGACAGGGTGCTTAGAAGGATCGGAGGACATCAGGTCACCAACACCAACCTCCTCGATCTCTGTCATCTCTCGGACCATCTCAGCTTCCCTGACGGAGTCCCCGCCTCCGATGTCCTCGGAAGGTTGGCCAATCCTGTCCGAGACGTCACCAGGAAGATCAACGGGGAATCCGAGAGCAGGATTATCATTTGGGGACTTGACGTCCGGGAGCTCCACAATCTCCATGATCGTCCTCAAAGGCCTTCCGAGAGAATCGACCAGCGAAGGAAGGGCGGAGCCTTCAGCCCCCAAGGACTCTGGTAAAGTACCAGTCCTCGACCTCTTAAAAAGAGGAGCTATCACAACATCATTGTCAAAGTCGTCATCGTCATCAAAATCAAAATCGTCATCATCATCAGACGAGGGAAACTCGACGATGGCCGCCGGACGTTTCGAGCTCTCAGCCGGACGGCTTTTCTTCGTGCGCTCAGCAGGCCCCTCAATCCTCAGAGATTTCGCCTTCCTCCTCAGTCTTTTCTTCTTAGACTTCTCAGGAGGAGTTCCGGCGAAGGCCTCAGCCAGCCCGTGGCTCCCCCTTGGCCTTCTCGATATTCTTGGATGAAAGCTAGATATTGCGCTTATTTAAGTGAAAGCCCTCGAGATTGGCCAACACCAAGTCCGTGAACTCCTTTACAGTCTCTCTCTCCTCCTTCGAAGGATCCGAGCAGCACTGGCTGGCCACATTCCCCAAGACAATGGGGATGGCCCAATTCTCCCGGACGCCTAGGAAGAAGAATGTTTTCTTCCACTGCTTCGTGGAGTCTGAGTTCCCCCCGCACATCAAAGAAAAGTTCGGATGAGGGGTCATTATAATCCAATCAAGGTTATGTGTGAAGCAAAACATAACCTTGACTGTAAGTATGTTCAACAGCTTATTACGGCAACGGAAGAAAACGCACAAAGAAACCAAATACCTGATCGCATTCGGTTGAAACCTAACAAAAGGAACTCCAAGTCCCCTCATGATTTTGTAGAGCTCTTCTGGAATAGGGAATCGAAGCCCACCCTTGAGGTGGACTTTGTATACGGTAATGAATCCGTCCTGTGGACACCACGCCCTCTCATAGGGGCCCGGGACCATCATGCCTACGAAATTAGGGATTCTGTACCGTTCTTGAATCTCTTCGAGCCTGCCGAGCGTCAAGGAAGCGTTCATGTCTCTTACTCCGGGCGCTATGGAAAGCGAGAAGGAAAAGATGGAAGAATGGAAAGAAAAAGCTTCAAATGACTTGAGAGAAAATACTTGGCAAGGAAATCGCTGCAAACGCAAAGTGAAGAGTCGAATATGAGAAGGCCTATTAATATTTTTGAAATTTAAAAAAGGCGCACTCATTGCCCTCGCCACGCGCCGCTCGGCCAATCGTCTCAGAGAAATCGTGGCCTTGCCTTCCCAAGGCGCCTGTCAACGCGTCAGTCTAGCATTTAATACTCTGCAGAAGCCCAAATGACGGCGCTGGAAAGGTCTCAAATTCAAAAGAAGTTCTGGGATAATTCTCCGCCAGACCTGACACCGTATTTCCTCCGAGGACACACATGGTCTCGAACTAGCACCGCAAAAGGCCTAAACCCACAGGTGGACGGCCATACTCTTACTTCCTCAGGGACGTCATTCTCAGGTCATAACGCGCGAATGGACAATCTGTTGCAGGAAAAAGTAAGCCTCCCAAGGAGAGCAGTGACTTCATGCCAAACGGTCGAGGACCTCGAACCCTTTGGCATGGGGGGCTATGTTGGGTCCCAACATAGGGGTCCATAAAACACGACCCAAAGAAGAGGCCCAAAGGCGTGCCCATGGACCACCAGGACGGGATGGCCCAAGAGGCCTAAAAGTCCAATTGGCCTAATAAGCCCGAGAACGTGGACTACTATCCCAAAAGCCCAAATGGCGACCAGAGTTTGAGGGGCCCATTCGACTAGCAGGAGCTCGAGGACGCCGCGAGGAGTTGACGTCTTCAAGGAAGCTCAGGAGTCCGAGAACCGAAAGTTCCAAAAATACGAGGACTGGGAAATGGACCAGAGGACATTCCAACGTACGAAGACAGCCACGACGTCCTCGTACAAAGAAATTGAAATGACCAAGTATGTCCATTCAATTGGCTCACAGTGACCCAGAAGCCCGAGAACCTCAAACGTTTCTTCACGTCTCAAATCAGTCCGAGATGTCAGAAAGGACCCGGGGACCTTTCACAAGGAGCTCAAGATCCTTCAAGTCCTTAAGAAAGCAATTAACGTCCGAGAGCTGCCTCCTTCAATTGAGTCCACGAACTTACCAAAGGAAAAGGCACGCCGCATGAGGACAAGAACCATTTCGCACACAGCCGCGAGCGCCACCTGAGCAACTTCACTATTCCCAAGAAGTATGTAGCCACTGCAAGACGGCGCCTCCACAGCGCATAATGATGCCTAGAGCACGCCTAGTCACATCAAGACTGACACCTAGAGTCTACGCGCCTGACACAGTCAGCCCTACCAACGGCGCAGCAGCGTGCCTCCCTGTATACACCGACATGCCTGACATGGCCAGCGGGGCAGGTGGACAGCTTCCTCACGCGCCTGGCGTGACCGACAAGACAGGTGGACAGCCTCCCGGCCAGACTCCAACTGCCATGTGTTCTCTTTCCAACGGCATAATTTTTTTTTATAAATACCTAGCTAAGGCTCCTGACTAAGGACCTTTTTTTCTCTTTAAAAACAAGCAGAAACTAAGGCTCTAAAGGTTCCCAAAGAGAAAGCTTCCAAATGAGGGAAACCAAAAAGAGAAAGGGAAGAAACTCTCAAACTTATACTTTGTATGACTTCAAACCATAGTGAAGCATTTCAAAAGGCCCAATATCTCGTGATTTTTTCTCTCTATTTAAAAGTAGGCTTTCCACGTAAAATCCGATCTTTTCTCCTCCTCTCTATCACTTTTGCATCCACGAATATTTGTGTTGTACCGGACCCAGCGATCCGAAACGTAACACATGTGAAAAGGAATTAGTTGGAAAAAGTAATACGAAAAGCTTAAAGTAAACTTAGAAAGCTTGCATGTTTGTTATATAAAAAAAAAGACATTTCTTATATAAAGGTGTTATTTGTTAAATATGAATTTTTATATATGTAAAAGGAAATTGAAAATTATAAAAATGATGGAAGTAATTGAAAATATGTCGTTTGTTTTTAATGTAAGAAGCCTTGATATTACAAATTAGATTATTTCTTGTTCAAAAAAAAAAAGAAGTTGTCTCTAAAGAGCACTTCTAAAAAGAAGGCTCTTCATTCTAATTGAGAAGAATATCTTGACTTTTTAAGTAAATCGGATAAAGAACAAATTGAAGAACAAGTTGTCTGACTGTACTTTATCGTAAAGGTTGAAGATGATGAGATAAATCAAGAAATTTTACTTATAATAAACTCTTTCGTGCCTTTATTGACATACAAGAACAATTTAAATTATTTAGAATTAAATACAAAGTTTTTAAAAATAAAATTTCATGTATGATAAAAAAAATATTAAAAATAAAAATAGTGTATTATATGCTAAAAAGAGTATGTTGGAAAAAGTAAAATGAAAAGCTTAAAAGTAAACTTGAATGTTTGCATGCTTGTGATATTAACAAGAATTAGTTATATAAAGGTTGATGGGATTGTCGCAATTTCAACTAAGTATACTAATGGTAGAGACAATTTAAATAAAATCTTAAGTGAATAAAAATTTATATTTGATAAAATCAAAATTGGATTTAAAAGTAATATTAAACAAAAGTATTTTAAAAATTATTTTACAAAAGTTAGATAATCTAATATATGCGAAATTAGATGTTTTTACGTTTATAAAAATAGACATTGTTTAGATGATTGCATATTATGAAAAGGAGTGCATGGAAAATGTAAGAAAGTTGGACTGAAGAAATGAATCAATCCTAACATTCAATGATCCAAACAAATTTAGATACCAAACTCAATTACTCGATTTTTTTTTTTTTAGGTATGCTTGAGATCTATGTAAAAGGGAAAAATAATTCTATAATAGAAGATATTTAAGATATCTAATCAATAATATCTCATTTTACATATAAAAAAAAGAAAAAAAAAAAGGATGGATGGCATATTACTTTTGGAGATATTTTAAAAAGAAAAATCATTGATATAAGTGATAATAGTAATATTTATTATTGTTTGATAAAGATGTGCTATCTATTAATTTCTTAAAACATGACATGATTGATATAAGTTGACTTCATGGTAGAGACTTTAAGATATATTTGATAAGAATATATGCAAAGTTGAGAAAATATGTGGTGACCTAAACCCTAATTGTCCAACCTAATCCGACTGTACATGTGAAACCTTAAATCAAATGAATCATCTTATTGACATTATAATTAAAATATCAAAAATAAAATCTGAGTACATTAACTCTGAAAATAATGTCCAAACTGTCAAGAAAGTAAAAGCCTAACTATCACTCAATATAAAAGTAACTAGTCTCATGTCCTCTCTTGTTGATAGTACTGTAGCAAATGCACAATCTTTGGTTTGCACTATAATCCTACTCTAATTTGAAGCCAACAAAGGTGCAATAATGAGTCAATACTTAACAATTAAAATAATCAACAAAATAAAAGATCAGTAATCATCTCGGGTAAACCAACATTATCATAAACGAAAATAATAGTAACAATAACAAACTCAATAATAAACCCTACTCGAAACTCTACAACTCGTTGTGAAACAACTCAATAACAACTATAAGGACCATCAATTGAAAGATTCCACTGAACTCCACCATCACGAATACATTAAAGATTCCTTTTGAATCTGGATCTTAATGATAATATATGTTTTATTGGACCTATTTCAACAAATGTCTCTATTATATGAAATATCTCAATAATATCTTTGAATCTTATTTTCTCATTGTGAACCAAATGCCACGTATTTATATCTAATGGTTGGATCAATAGCACGAAGTAATTGATACTCATAAGATTGACATGCAACCAAATCTATACTCTTTTGAGACTTTGCCACCGTGGATGTGAAAAATATCTTGAACTCTTTTATTCGCTCCACCCCTTTTGGTATAGGAATAATAATGCTCGAGTCCCCTTCGGCCCTCTAGGTATAGGGATTGAAACTCAATATGTCAAATCGAGCATCCTTTGCTCGATATCCCTTGATACCACACCATATAATGGTCATATAACTATAGGAATCACTTTACGAAACAATATATCTTAATTTATTAGAATATGGATTATATACTTGACATCTATAAACTATAGTATGATTTCATAGATTCTATAATTATTGACACTATATTATTTCTATACAATCTCTTTTACTGAACACGAATGCCAAGGAATTTTCGCATGCCATCAAGGATGGTGCAAAGATGATTGTCACTGATAAGGACAAAGATGATCTAATGAATAAACTAAGTATCCGACTCCTGGCACCATATTGGGCGCACTACAGCCTGCCATATTGTGGGACCCATGAGATAGGTACCTTCTAAGTCTCATGCCTAAACTTTGGACTAAGAATTTAAATCAGGTTCTTGGACATTCTAGCACTTGTTCGCAAGACGCTTCTCACGCCAAATCATTAGATTTTCCAAAACATTACCGAAACATACAAGTCAACTAATTTTACCATTAAGGTCATTTTGTCTTAAACAAATAGAACCCGCGAAATTCTTCCACTGCCTTGAAAACTAACAGATGCTCAAGCACGGTCTCTAGCCCCAATTCTAGTAGTTCAAAAACCAAAGATCAATATACTATAGTCCATCAATAAGATATTGAAGATAGATATGACCTTAGAATCTAATAATGACAGCTCTACTCTCAACAAACAAAATACATGAAAATTCCACAACTGACCTGAAAACTGACCCAGCGGAAAAGCATGGCCCCCAGCCCCCAGAGCTCAGAAAAGAAGATAGATCTATATACTCCAATCCAACAATAAGGCATTAAGGATTCATATAACATTGAATCCTATAATTATGGGTCTACAACAACTGAATGAAATCTCATCAAACTGCTGGTCCAAAAGAAAACAGCTGCTGGGCATGGAACCGGCTACGGTACCATGTGGGGTTTGAACACTGGTTCAAATGCTGGGCCAAACACCACAGAAAACAAAAGCGGCACAATATGAAACTTCATGAAATCAAACATTCATCTTCTATAATGCACTATTTCTCTTATTTATCATGAAAACTTGGATTATGAACATGGACTAATAGGAATCCAGTAGAACAAGAAGACAGGAGATTACCAAGGGGGTTGAACACCTTGTGTGCCTCCACAGAAAACTCAGCACAAACAGTCCACCTAGGTTCTTCTCCGCGCACGGCTCTTCACTTTATCTCACCAAACATTATGAATCAAGGAATGGAAGGAGATATCAAGGTTATTCATGCACTAGAGTGCCTCCACAGAAAATTTAATTGGATTTGATTCAAATTTAAAATAAAAGTTGACCCGATAGGTTTTTGAGAAATTTATGATTCTATTTGATATAATTTTTTCTAGTTAACAAACAGATTCTATTTGAGAACACTAATTTAAAAAACATGAACGAATCAATTAAATATTGATCCGTCTTTAGATCTAGATTACTGAACGAATTAGGAAGCCGTTTGATCTCACCCGATAGGTTGAACTGAAACGGTTTCAGTTTTCGTTATTTCGATTCTAAATCCTACACATCACAACTAGTAAACAAAATGTCAGATGATAGCAAAACTCACTCACCGTTTTATCTTTCAATTCTCAAATCAAAAATCTTTCTTAATTGAATAGAAAGATAGGAGGATAAACAGATAATACGTAGATGCACATAAAAGGGGATTAAGTGTTCGTCGGAGAGCAATGCGCCAATGATGCGCTTAGCGGGTGAGCGGCTTAGAGGAAGTGCGCTCGATTGGGAGTCGCTCAGAGAGAGAGATGCGCTTGATGGGAAGCGGTTTAGAGAAAATGCGCTTGATTAAGAAGTGGCTTAGTGAGTGAGGCGTGCTTGAAAGGGAGCGGTTTAGATAGAGAGGTGTGCTCGAATAGAAGCAGCTTAAAGAGAGAGGTGTACTCGATGGGGAGTATCTTAGAGAAGGGTGCGCCTGATTGATGAGCGGCTTAGAGAAGGATGCGCCTGACTAATAAGCGGCTTAGTGAGAGAGGTGCGCTCGATGGGGAGTGGTTTAAAGAGAGAGGTGCGCTTGAATGGGAGTGACTTAGAGAGAAATGTGTGCTCGACAGGGAGCAACTTAGAGAAGGGTGCACCTGACTGAGAAGCGGTTTAGTGAGACAGGTGTGCTCGATAGGGAATAGTTTAAAGAGAGAGGTGCGCTCGACGAGGAGCAGTTTAGAGAGAGGCTAGCCACTCGGATATCTAGTTCTCCGGAGTTATGATTGTGTATTTAATTGGTGGCTGGATTACCGGTTGCTCCAAAGGGGTTCCAGTGGGAGTTTTGAAAAATGGATCAAAAAGAGAGAAAATCCTCTCCAGGAAGGATTCTCCAGAAAGGAAAAAAAGATCTCCTCTCTGTCGAAGTAAGGGATATATATAGAGAGCGAGGGCATGGGTCTGTCGACCTTGGGCACCACAACTCTGCAACCTTGAGTGGCCGACATCATGCGCCTGCCATCGGTGCTCTATACTGTCGAGATTCTTACGGCGAATGGTTGGCCATTATCCTCAACAAATCGTGTTCTTGTAGGTGTGAGGGACCACCTAGGGGCAGTGGTCATCGAGATTTTTCCGCTAAGTTGGACCTGATTGTGCTGCATCAATGGCCCTGCCCTATAGTCGTCCTTAGCGGCCCATATACCACTGGGCTATTGTGAGTCGTGTGGAGTCAAAACCTTGGGCATCGTAGAGCTTTGCTAGGTGGATGCTTCTCATGCACTTTTCTTAATAGGTCAAATTTTGGGCCGACTCATGAGCTATCGAACCCATCACTACCCCCCATATCGGGAGGTTTGAATTTTTAACTCCCAACATGCTCCTAATAGGATGTTGCCTGCAGGTCTGTACACACTTTCCTTCCATAGGCATGTTCCTTTCCCAGCGTTCTATAACTTTTGCTCTGTTCGGTAAGATTTGACTCTAATTCAATTCCCTACCATTAGTGATTCTCTGCTGCAAGTGATCTTCTGCCGTCAGTGCTATCTCCTGGATTTAATGCCGGCTAATCTCCTTCAGTTATAAATAAAGGGGCTCTCTGAAACTCGCATCACAAAGCATAGCCCATCCACTAAGGAATGGGTCTGCTCGGAGCTAGCATGGACCCGTGTAGCCACGAGTTGGGATCAGGGGAGACTCTTATCTGGTGTTCGAAGTTGAGGTTCTAGGATATGTCTAAAATTTGTCTTAGTTACCCTTTTTTGAGGCTTAGTCCGAATCGGCCTCGTGCCGTACTGAGTGAGGTCTGGCTTTTGGGGGCCAATTGCCTCTTCTCCCACCTGGTGTCAGACAGTTCTTTCTGATGCAGTTTTGAAGGAGTGGTGTTTCAGTTCCCTGATGGGAGATGGTTGTATTTCTTTTCATCCATCTGAGTGCCTTTGTCCTTCTATAGCCCATGGGAGGACTGTTCTAGAGTCTGATGGGGGAGAAGCTTCCCTACGTCCACGTCAAATCTAGACCATCGTTGTCACAATAGGTCTTATAGAGACTGACGGATTGCATGGCTACGGTCGATTTTGATGGACAGTTTTTGGTAGTCGCCTCCCGGGTGAGGACAGGTGCTCTGTGCCTTGTTCTTGTACGGGAGGGCTTTTTCATGCTCTTTATGATGTACCAAAAGCTTTCCTCTTACAATTGTCTATCTTGAAAGTCAATTGGACGATTATAGTCGGGTTGATACTCCATGTATTTTTATTTCCTTTTATGTCATATATCCATTGTTGTAAAGTTATACTTTGTAAAATGAATTATTGAATAGAACTATCGAGCATTATTTGTCTTCATATTGCATGATGTGAATAGTTGAAACGTTTAAATGTTGCTTTCTGTTACGCGATTTCTATCAGTCTGACAACTCGATCTTCTGACAATCCGACTGGTAATAACGGGTCCGAAACACTTGGCTAGGACATATACCAATCAAACTTGTCCCGACCCCGTCAGGGTTGCACATCACTAGTCTACCATTACCTTGGAAAAGAGGCGTGTCGGGGCATCGTTATCTGCATGTCGCCATTGATTCGTTGATTAAGACTTCGAGGCCGTCAGTTGTTAGAAGGCAGCACAAGGAGGTGGAGCGTTAATAAATATGACTAACCCAATGAACTGATGTGTCTAGCACTCTACGACGTGGACACACATCGTGGTCATCATGGAGGCATGCCTCTAGGATGTCCTTAAACGAACTGTTGTTAGGCTGAGGCTTTGGCTATTTAAGCGCTGACCCACAACCATTTATGTATCTCTTTATTCTTAAATATCTTTACCATAATTTGCCATTGTCTCTAGCTTGTGTTTCTTTTTCGAATGCCCCCCTGGGGCATCACTGATATTCCATCCATCCTTACTGGTAAATCAATTGAGTCTCTGTACAGCAAATATCATATTCCGAGCGTCATTGAGTACACTGCGTGTAACAACCCAAATTTTGTTAAAATCTAAAAAGGATTAGTAATCAGGTTCGGGTCCGGTCAACGCTAGTTGACCGGAAATTTTAAAGGAAGTCTGGACTTCCCTTAGTAAAAGGGAGTCCGGATAGTAGGAGGAAAGTTTTCTTTCACCAAATCCGGTCAACTTAAAGTTGACCGGAAAATTTAAGAAGAAAGTCATCCGGGAATGAAGACCGGCATTTGAGATCTCCGGAAATTTTAGTCCGGATTTACATAAAGTGAGAAGAAGTCCGGCCATAACCACTTTTAACTGTTATTAAAGCAAACCTGCCTTGGAAAAGAAAATGAAAATCTGATTAGGTTGGTGAAGGAACCGAATTGATGACTCCTGTCATTGGGAATCCACAAAATAAATGTAATATACATTTTCAATGTTTTGAAAAGGCAAAAATAGTAAATGGCCTCTTGGGAATTAATCAGGCCATAAAGGATGGCCGCTTTACCTAAGGATTATAAGTATGAACTTAGAACATTAGACAAAGGCACCCTAGAAATTCTGAAGATAAGGCAACGTAGGAAGAAGCAGACTAAAGCTAAGGCAACGACTTCAGGCAAGATACTCACCCCTATTTCAAAAATGCATGCTTTATTTATGTTATTATGAAATTATCTAATATTCTGTATGAGCATGATTTTACTGTTCGCTCTGAAATGCATGTTTAAATGAAATTTTGTTATGCATGATTTTAGATATTTTCTGGCAATATTCTGTCAAATTCAATCTTTGAAATTCAAGAAAAATGAACTTCGGCGTCCTTATAGAAAACGAAAATGCACTCCGGCCTTTAACGAATTAAGCGCTCCGTCCACTGTGAAAAAGAAACTCTGGCCTTATGGTACTCCGACCTACTATAGAAATAAAATGAACTCCGGCCTTCATTGAACTAAGCACTCCGTCCACTGTGAAAATGCACTCCGGATTTTACAGAAAAGTACTCCGGATTGAGCACTCCGGATTTTACAGAAAAGCACTCCGGATTGAGCACTCCGGATTTTACAGAAAAGCACCCCGGATTGAGCACTCTGGATTTTACAGAAAAGCCACTCCGTTCTATGAGCTCTGGATTTTAAAAGAAAATCCACTCCGTCCCTTTTGAGCTCCGGATTTTAATGAAGATCCACTCCGGCTCTTGAGCTCCGGATTCTTTAAACGAAAATCCACTCCGCCCTTTGAACTCCGGAATTTAAAAGAAAAGCCACTCCGGCCTTGAACTCCGAATTATTTAAAGACAAGTCACTCCGGATTTCTGTAAAACAAAAGCACTCCGTCCGTTTAGAGCTCCGTCCAAGTCCTCCGTCCTTTAAAAAGAAAACGGCACGCCGTCCCTGATTAAAGAATTTCCGACTTTTGGAGCATAATGAAATTGTGCTCCGTCCTTCATAGATAAAGAACTCCGGTTTTGATTTAATCGAACTCCGGCTTTTGCAAGGAATGAACTCCGGCTTCTTTTGCATGAAAACGAACTCCGGCAATGAACTTAGCTTTCCATTTCAGAACTTCGACTTATATATTGAAAAGAGCTTCGGAAAATTTAACTTCGGATTTTGCTTTGGAAAAATGAGTTTCGGCTATAATGATATGAACTCCAATAAAGAACAAGAAAACATATGGATTATGGACAGCAAGTGGAACTCTTCCGACTTCTGAACTATGATATATGGCCAATAAAGAACACGAACCAA
>JAOVVI020009736.1:0-13431 GCA_028571085.2 Nepenthes alata
TAATTATATTCGTTAGCTATTAAGATATAAATTATATATATACATATTATCATAGGACCCAAAAATGTGTCATGTCATTGATGGCTTCAACATCGACCCAATGATATACGATGTCAAACCTTTATAAGGGAAGATGCCTATAAATTATATCATAATCTGTTAAAGCAATAAGTATCCAAATCATTTATACATCAATCAAAATATATCGTTTCTTACATTTACATACTAATATACATAGCCAAAAATTCCTAGGATAATTCCATAAATATTCCATTGTGCCAATCTAACAAAAAGATAATATCAAGATATATCATATACTGTTCAGGTCAGGAGATTATTACACAAAAATCTCTAAAGACACAACTACTAATACGTCAACTTTCATTCTTGTTTATCCAGTAGAAAGTCGTGTGAATCATCTGAAGAGTTAGTAAAATAATAAGAGAGTAAGTTAAATACTCAGTAAAGCACAATATATAACAAAGAATATATAAACTTTATACTTAAAATATAACAATAGGGATAAAGATCATAATAGAATACAATGACATAAAATATGCACAGAATACTTATGTAAGTTTTTTCAAATTTCTTATATTTTCTCTAGTCTTCAGAATATGTTAAAAACTTACTTATTTTACAGATTATGGCTAATAGATCTTACTAGTTAAATGAGTAGTCGATCAAAATCTGAATTGTGTTCAATCGTCTATATAATCAAAAGCCATAAGCTCCCACTTAAGACCCAGAGGTGGCCCATCTACGCATTTTTCTATAAACGGGGCCAAACGCTACTTCTTAACTTACAATTATGTAGTTCTTATCAGACAACGATCTTTCAGCTAATGTATTAAGACATACCAAAATATATTACCCACTAAATCATAATACTTGGTCTAATTTTTTTATTTTTTTCATTTATAAAAAACTCTACATTTTACTTTTTAGTTCTTAGTTTTCACCATTTTAAAGAATAGTTCATATTTTTTTAACATATTTACAGAGTTTTCTTTCTTTTTTCATAATGTAATATAATTTGTATCATAGCAATTTTATAAACATGAAATTTGACAGTAAAATATGTAGAAGAAAATTAAAAATTTAATACAAATTTAATAACCATATAGCACATAATCAAATATGTAGTATATTTTAAGCAAATACGAATAACATTAAATAATTTTAAATTGACAACTTTGAAGTACAAACATGTAGGAACTATTTTTATACTTATAAATATGAGAACAATTTCTAAATAATATACATATATATGATACAGATAATTAAATATGAGCTCTTAATAAATTTTATTATAATATCATGAAAAATCAACAAATATGCATATTTTTTATATTGTTTACTTTAAAATCTTAACTTGGACTAGTATTAGAGTAGTAATACTCGAGAAGAACGGGACAAAATAACAACAAAGAAAAGATGGAGCTTATGGTGCACTTGTTACAATCTAATTTACCGAATCTTTTACTCCGATCGTCCTAACTTGAGCTACTAGATGTCATTCGCTCTCTTCTCTCTATTCTTCTCTCTCCTTTCAGTCTCTCTCTCTCTGTTTGCTCTCTCTCTTCCACTGCTCAAAATGGTAGTGGAAAAAGACCCTCGAGCGTTCTTATACACCTGACTCTCTCTCGAGTGGCGCTCAAGCACGAGTCGAGCATGGCCGGTTCTAGATTTTGCATTGAGGGTAAGTGTCAAGCACACCAGTTCTAGATTTTGTGCCAAGGGAGCACCGAGGGCGAGCATTGAGTGCACCAGTTCTAGATTCTGTGCCAAGGGTGCACTAAGGGCGAGCGTCTAGCGCACCTCTGCCCCATGTGTGCGCATTTTTATGCCAAGGTTGTGCTGGGGGTGCACCTCAAGCAGTCCACAATACCAGCTCAAGGCCGATAGTCCAAATCGTCCGATCTGCAAATTCGACCCTTTTTTTACCCAATTTTTTACATCATTTGATCTCAATTTAATTATATTAGTTTAATTTATCATGATTTATATAAGTTAGAAATTTGATCCTTACATGCTCTCATCTTTTAAAATTCAAATTAAACTTTTGATTTAGTTCGTGAGGACACTGAAGGATCAAGTAACAATAGATAGGAAAGACTTTGTATTTAAACTCTTGAACCTACTCCAAAATCAGTATAAGATTTAGTTTTTTATCTAGCTGGTGTTTTGACATCCCAAATTGAGATGGCTCTAAATTCAAGTTTTCCCATCTGTCTCTTGGGTTAGGGGCATGAATTGTAGAAGATATTTTTGTTGTCCATGACTCCGATCTTCTTTCATAAACTATTTTTGTTAACATATTCACTTTAAATAGAGAGATGGAACCCGAGCCAACAAGTGTTTGGTTAGAAAGTGTTAGCAGTCTAATTTAGTTTAGGAAAGATGTCATTGCTCTTATTTAACCAAGAAATACTCAAATTGAATCAGCTGGTAGTCTTTCCTTGGCTCATGGTTTCTATGAGATTAGCATTGGCTTAGTTTAAAGTAATTGCTAATTCTCGATCTTTTGAAAAGGGGGCGAAGTCACTAACTAGAGGAGGGAAAACTAGAATAAAAGGTAGGGGTGAATACTTGACAAGTATAGTTGATAGGCAAGAGTTTGTCTTAAAATAAAATAAATATGATTATGTTCATCTTTCTAAGGAAGGAAGAATAAGCTCTTTTAAATGCTTACGTATGATAAGATTTCATAGTTAGGATGTTTATATTTAACATGCATATAAAACTTTCTTCAATCTTTGGTAAAAATATATGAAATTTAAGTCCAAGTGCATGTGTACTGTATATTTCAATTAGTTTTTGTAATATTTCTTCATACATGTATTAAAATTATGATTAAATGATTCTTACATGTTTTAAATTCATACATGATACTCTACATGTTTAAAAATGTTCCTCGATGTTTGAATTTGACCTGCTTGTCTTAAGAATTTTTTAAAATTTTTCTCTGCATGTTTAGTAGTTCATGAATTTCTGTAAAATTTTATACTAACAATTTATTATGCTATAAATTTCAGAAAGTAGTTTTTATATACTTTAAAAATTTATATATTTAAATTTCTACACATATTTTACACACTATATAAGTATAAATATCGGACCATGGTAATAGTTCAACAAGTAGTATATTATTACATCTTTAATTTATTATAGTAATTATTTAGGTCTGAACCTATCGTCCACAGATGAAAAAGAAGTTTGGTCCCATTTATAGGATTATATATATGCTGACTAACTTACAGGTCTTGAATAGTACAGTATGACATTTGGTTGTATGAAAATAAATGTAACCTAAGTTTTAATTATTTACTCATTTAGTCGGCGATACCTTATTAGCCCTTAGTCCCTAAGAAATTTTTATTTGAGTATTAATTTAGATGGCACACTTTAACTAAATATTAAAAAGATAAAATCTGAAATTCATATATAATTATTATGAAAATTCATGTCATCGTGTCTACTTAGATTCACAGTCTATTAAATATGACTTAATGCAGACTATATATGTTCAATTATAAAATTATATACCTTACTGAATTTTGGGCTCACTCAATTTTTTATTTTTTCACTAACCCTTTAGATGAGATGCTCAAATATTTACAAAATGATCAGAATTGAAGGATGAATCATTCAAAGAGATTAGAATTAGAATTATAAAATATTTAATGTTATATTTTAGTTTTCGGACAGTAGTTAATATGTTTTGTATTATTCAGATAACGGTTTGCAAACAATGAATCAAATGGTGGTTTATTCAGTAGCTTATGGATGTCATTTATCTTAGTTATGGATTTGTAGAGTCATGGGATGTCAGCACATTCGGCAAATTGACAGCAGTGGTATTTAGTTATTTTGAGTTGAGTACTTTGATTTTTGTATGAATTAGACACAGCTCATTACGTAAGGTCTGACATTACGGTTTGGTCAGGCGTCAACCACATGATGACGTGGTATTTTGGGTTATGATTTTATGTCATATTATTTTTTTTGGTCGGCGGAGATATTGACGTAAAATTCACGTTCACGGTTAATTAAGTTATAAATTTGATAATTATTAATGCCAGAATTGGGTTTTGGGACTTGAGAAGTGATAAAAAAGGTACAATATGTTATCATTTGAATGCATGTTGCTACATAACTATATTAGAGATAATCTAGTCGGAAATATGCAAATATAAACTGAACCAATCTTGAGCCAAGCAAATCTAAGTCGTGCCACATGCAATGAGGATAGGTTTCCTTAAGTCGGATAGAATGTAGGAGCTTGTATTTGGGACCTCACATCACTTGTGGAAAAAGAGAAAACGAGTCCTATAGTAAAACTCAAATATCTCAATGATAATATTCTTTTTCTAAAAGCTCGAGAGGAATAAAAATATGCAAATGCATGTTCATACCTATGATTCAAAACAGATAATATGTATCATATAAACGGACGTTGTTTTATATACATTCTAAAAAAAGGTCGTGATATTTCAAAAAGAAAAGACTGCATTATGAAATGAAGATCATAATCTTAGTAACTCTTACTCTATAGGAGAAATAAAAGCAGAAGGGGTTACAACAAGCTGTTTCTTCAGGATTGAAGACCAATATCACATTGATTTAGAAAAGCCCATCCCCAATAGTAAGCTCTATAAAACATGTTGTCTTTTTCATTATTTTTCTTTTCTCTTTTTCTTTCTCTCTAGCACACCATTCCCGAAAACTTACTCGTTATACCCCTCTACCCAAAATAAATAAATTAATAAATAAATAACAGTGCTACCCTAACATCATATATCCATTTGTGTGCAAACCAGGAAACCCTCATCTCATTTTGATGCCAGCTGATATGCCACTCGAGCATGACCAATCTTCATGTTGTTGATCAGGCTCCCAGATGGGACAATTATGCTTAAATTATTCAATATAATGTGACATATATTTAGTTATTTACTAAAATGATTAACTGTTATAATTATGTATAATTTAATTAAATTTTATTGGAGAAATATTTTCCTAATCGGCCCGACATTGGAAGGAAGGGGTTTAGGCAACGAGGAATCAATCCTCTTACTACCCTATAAAAGTGATGCGTCTTAGGATTCGAGTCTTGGACTCATTCAGGTTCAACTACTCCTTGGGGTCATATTGGAGTCGGTCCAGACTCCATCCGATGTGGCTTGAATCCTACATAACACAATAAAAGACGAGAAGTCAAAAAAAATTGCAGGACTTGTTCTCCGATTTATGCTCCAATGCTCAAGTCAGTAATCTACCTTCTAAGATAAAAAATGAAAAAAACAAAGTAAACAAGAGTTATAGTTCGGAAGGAAATTTGTGAGTCTAGTTCGGAGGTATACTTGACATGGAGGGGATTAAGTCGTAGTGCGCTCGTGGAAAATGGCTTGTTTGAGCACTGGGTTTGTTGGGAATAAGCAATAGGAAAGAGAATAGCAATGTGTTGTTTGAGAGATGAAATGCTTATGCGAGTTCGAGTATTCTAGAAAGCGTGCCTTTGGAGTGCGTCCCAGGGCTTTTTGTAGCCGTCGGACCTCGCCACCTTAGTTAGGCGGCACGGCAGGCTATTAGCTGTCTAAGGGGATACTTTCTTTCCAGTGAAAGGATGCAGGCGCCGTTTTAGGCTGCAATGGTCGGGAGGGTGGATTTTTGCTCATGCAGGGATGTCACATGAGATGAATGCAAAAAATTTCATTGTGAGTCGTGTGTTGATTTAAGCTCTTCCCTTCCAGGATGTGTGCTGATTTGGGAGCTTCCGTTACAGAGGAGGTTGCAATCTAGGGAGATCCTCAGCACCGCAGCCAGTTAGGGTAGATGATAGTTGTGTGCAAGAAAGGGCTCGTGGGCCAATTTTGATTTAGGCCATGTTTGTTTTGGGCCGCATCTGACTACTTGAGAACCTTCTTCGGTCAACTGGGGCGTTGACCATCCTTTGGGCCAACGGGCTACGATACTTTCTAAGCCGCTTGCTTCTTTGGGTCGGCCCACTTCGACCGTCCCTATCACTAACTTTCCATGCTGATAGTCCAAATTTTTAGCCTCCGACATGTTCCTGATGGGACATGATTAGCCGTATTGTCTTCTCAGGTCTGACCCAGATTCCCTTTTTCATTGTTCTCAGCGTGACTCACCCGTTTTTTTGATTTTTTGTGGATTTGCCAGGTTAGTGTTCCTTTGGCGTTTAGCATTCTGCCTACTTTCCCGAGTGCTATAAATCGGGAACTTTTGATGTTTCTCTATAACATCCTCCTTGTTAGTCGGTGGAATGGTGCAGGAGCTTGACATTGCTACAAGGTTTGCTACTTCGGCCACTGGTTTTGGGCTTAGGCCGTTCGTGTTCTCTCGTGTTGTTGTCTCGAGTTATGGTACTTGGACTGCTTTGGTCACTCTTTTTCGTGTAGGACGCCGCTTTGGTCAACCCTTTTTGTGTGGGTGGCTGCCAACAAGATTTGAATCCACATTCAAATCTCAACACTTTGTTCAAGAGATTGGAGAAGTGTATTCAAGATGGACGACTTTCTTATGTATTACTCCCTTTCTCTTTTGATCAATATTGTTCTATTGTCATTGGCCTCTGAAGGCTATGTAACTAGTAAGGAGAAAGTTAATGAGAAAACTTGCAACTGTTTATGCAAACAATTTCTCCGTTACCTCCTTGTCTTTCCTTGCCATGCACATCTTGTTATTTCTATTGTTGTCACTACTATTATTTCGTGCTCCTGAATGGTTGAAAAGTTGTGGGTCCTGGTCGGGCGGCTTGATATATGAAAAGGCTGTAGTCTCGGAGTCAAGATGGTCTAGTCAAAGAAAGTGGGCAGATAGTTAACCGGCTATGTTGACCAAACAACTGTGATCCAGAGAATAGGATGAAGCCGGAACATTAGTTAATTGGCTTCGTGGACCAAACCGCTAGGATCTAGAGAGAAAGCGGAGTTGGAATGACCATTGACCAGCTTTGTTAACCAAATTGCAAGAATCTGGAGAGAAACCAGAGTTGTTATGACGATGAACCAGCTTCGTTGACCAGACCGCTTGAATTCGAAGAGAAAGCGGAAGCGGAATGACAGTTGACCGGTTTCATTGACCAAGCTGCTGGAATTCGAAGAGAAAGTAGAGCCGCAATGGCAGTTAACCGGCTTTGTTGACTAGATCACTTGAATCTGGAGAGAAAGCGGAGCCAAAATGATTGTCGACCGACTCTGTTGACCAAGTTGCTGGAGTCCGGAGAGCAGGGCGGAGCCGGAATGGCAGTTGACTGGCTGGAATCCAGTGAATAAATAGAGTGGCTTTGATGTATTGTTTTATTCTGCCACCGGTTGGGCACTCGATGAGTTGCTGAGCCACTTGGGGACTCGAGCTTCTCTGTACGACGCATTGTTTTTTGGCACATGTCGTTGCAGAGAGCGGCTGTAATTTTGGTAATAAATGTGACGGAAGATTCGACTTGACTATGTTTTCTCTAGATTCGACACTTGTCCGATATAATTGCCATGCCTTTTTGAGGCACTGCTTCGTTTTGGTGGCGAAGAACTTTATAAAAACGAAGGGGTAGTTCAAATATTCTCCCTGCTTCCTCTTTCTCACCACTTCCAATTCCGTTCTACTGCTGATTAGTCTGCTTGCTTCCATGGCGCCAACTATAAATGGACTTGTTCCATTCTTGGTTCCAATGATATCAGAGCCCCCTACGTGTAGTACAATACCCTACGTTCCATTGTGTTTTGTTTTTTCAAGGAAGCACGATAGGGCTTGCTCCCCACCAGAGGGATATATTGCTGTTTGCGAGGCTCACTTGCGCAGTGGACATTGTTTCCATGTTCTTGAGGAGCTACTCCACATTTTCCCAGTCCTTGGGGTCCGCATCGCGAGGCTTCACAAGAATGCAGTGCACTACTTGTCTTTGCTCTACATATTTATCACCACCATTTGAGTATGCTGACTGTGGAGGCGATGACGGTCATTTTTCGGTTCACACAGAGCAGAGACTGGATCTCGCTCTCTTCTAGGGAGCTACACATCAGTAATGTTATTTACAAGTCCATGAAAAATTGGAAAGATAAGTTCTTCTTCGTAAGGGTCTCTGACGATTGGCCCTTATCCAGGGATTGGAGTAACGTGCCTGAGATCCTTACCGAGAGGCCCTCACGAGAGGAGGTGGAGGCTATTGAGCCTCTATTGAAGTTGGTATGGGAGCATCCAGACGAGTTTAGGAGGGATCACCTAGTATACTGTGATGAGGTTAGGTGAGCTCGTTGGGTCAGCCCTCGTCGGTCTAGAAGTCAAAGGCTCCATCGTGGCACCATCCCAGCCTAAGACGAAAGTTGGGAGTCTTGTTATTGGGGGCCCTCTTGGAAACCCTTCGAGGAAGTGGGTTGCACCCGCCTCGCCTTCTTCATCATCCTCCACCGCCACTGATTTTCACATGGCCGGGCCCCTGGCGGGCATTGGTGACCAGCCCTGGGTGGAGACTCCCATCAATCTTTCAGATTTGGGCATTACGAGAGTCACTGCCAAAGGGCCTATCATCGAGCCACCACTGTCGCGTGTATATGTGGTGCCGGTCGTGCCAATGGAGGTAGAGCTAGTAGGGCCAATTGTCGGAGTATTGGTGGAGCCAGTCTTGAGCAATCGATGGAGCCGATTGCCAGAGAGCTTGTGGGATTAGTGGCAGCACTGCCGGCAGAGCCGGTGGATGTTGGCAATATCAATCTCTCTGCCGCATTGCTGGCTGTGGTGATGGGCATTTTGGATGCCACTTCAGTGGAGATCCTTATGGAGGAAGCTTGCATTGCTAAGGAAATGACGGTTACTGCAGAGTAGGTCCCGGAGGTTGCTATGCTTAGCCTTCTAGCTAGACCATCAGCGGACCTTCCACATCAAAGCAGTCGTAGGATCCGACAGGAAAGAAAAAGCACAAGTTTCTCACGGGATCCCTTTGATGGAAACTTCCCCTTTCCCTTCTATTATGCTTGTGTGGTTTAACTTTTCTTATCTTTTTGTTTTTTAGAATTACAGGACCAGAGGATTGTCAGCACCGTGATGAAGGGCCTACGTCAACGAGTAGAGAGGATTGATGAACGATAGGGGAAAATTGTCCAGCTAAGGGAGCTCCTAAGCTAATCGAGTGCTGCTGCCGCTCAGGCTCAGCAGGATAGAGAGGAAAATGCTGCCCTGAAATTGGAGCTATGTGAGCTGAAAGAGAGGTTGGAGAGGCTGGAGGCTCAGGCCATCAAAGTCGAGAAGCTGGCAGGAGAACTTCGAATGAAGACCGCCACGCTCAAAGATGAGATGCCACTCATCTGCTTCCAGAGGAGGCGAGCCAAGCGTCGAAGGCCAGACTTTGGGAAGGTATTCATCTCTATAGACGAATTGTCACTGTGGTGGTTCCCGACTTTCCAATGGGCGTTCTTGACCCTATGAATTGTGAGATTTTGGGGCACGATGATCTGATCGACTTCTCCCAAGGCAGAGGGGAGCCTTCCTCGCGTCCTCCTAGAAGCCCCCTGCCTTAATTGGGATATTTTTGTATTTTGTTTTCCCTCTCCTGTATTAGCCGTTTGTGCAACGAACATTTATTAATGAAAAGAAATTCATTTCATAAATGTGTTGATTTCTCTGCTTATGTGTTGTTCTCTTTCTTCCGCGTTGGCTGGCCGGCTTCATATTATTAATTTTGGATTCGGGACCCATGTTGTGTTTGGGTTATTGTATGGCGATGCCGGTCGTGACTTTGTTTTGACCGTCACAGACTGGCGGCGTGTGACTCAATGACGCGATGTGACACTTGTTATTTTGGTGCTGCAGGCGAGTTCAATTAGGTAAAGACACGTGTCACCTCGCACAAAAGCGATACGACCCTTCAGACACAACGGCGACATCATTTTTTACCGGAGTTTTGCCTATTTAAGAGTGGCGTCTCCTATGATTCGATTCACCACCAATCCTCATAGTTCCTCTCTTTCACCATGGCTAACAAAGATATGATTGATATTCTAACTTTGCTTGGTTTGGGACGAGAGGTGTCCTCTTCACGAGAATCCTCCTCCGAAGAGGGGAGCACTGATGAGAGGATGTAGACTAAGAATGGCAATGAGGACTCCACCAATGCAGTCGCCGTCATAGAATGGAATCACCCAGGCCTTCCACGACTCAATCCTCAAGGTGTCTCGAGAGCAGCTCCATGCCCAGAGTCTGTTGGTCCCTCTCGCCAGGTATGTCTATTTTGTTGTGTAATTATACGGATAACTATTAGTAGTTCCCATTCGCTAACTCCTTTTTCACTTGTCAGTCAGCGAGGAGGCCTTGTAGGTTGGATGAGTTTTTATCTTTGCAGGGAGATGAGATTGCCCGTATGATGCGGGCTCAAGCCGATCTTGTAGCAAAGGAGATGGAGCGTCGTATTAACATTGTGGTTGGAGACGTGCTGCAGAGTCAAGCGTGAGCTAACTATCTCGACAAGGCCTTATTGAAGTCTGCTGCCATGCTACAGCACCTCTCTGGTGCACATGCATGGGCCATGGAGAGGGTTGCAATGCTCAAAGGTGAGTTGAGGACAAGGCTTCCCCCTGAAGAGGTGGCTCCTGCTCTAGAGGAGTGGTTCCAAGTGGGGATTCACTTCAACAGGAGGATCGTTTCCTTGGTGGATCCCTATTTTCCTATTAGCTTCTTAGACTCAAGGAATGTCGACGCTTCTCACCGATCGGAGTCCATCGAATATCCAGTCGGGTGCGATCGAAGGCCTGTGCCACGTCCCCCAAGGGATCCTCCGTCTTCGGGTAGTCATTAAGATGAGTCATAGGTGTAGACAATTCCTTGTACACACGGGGCCTTGAATGCCCTTAAAAGTATGTTTGTGTCATTTTGTGCAGCACAAGGTGTTGTACACTGTTGTGAATACAAGCATTTCTTTTTTGGTTTGATAATGCTTCTATTTCAGATGGAGGCGTCTAGATTATAATTCCAAGCGTTCGGTCTACCGTTGGAGCATGCGGCGTCCTCTTACGCTTTGCTCCGATTTACAGACCATTGCAAACTGACTGTGCTATCTCATGTGAGAGGAGGTCGTCGCACGCATGCCGTGAAAGCCCCTTAAGGTTTTTTGTTCGACCGCGAATGGGCCGCTTGGCATAGGACCAAGGTTAAATTCAACCGCTTACGGGCTGCTTGGTATGGGATCGAGGTTTAATTCGACCGCTTATGGGCTGCTCGGTTTGGGATGACGTTTAATCTGATTGTTTACAGGACACTTGGTGTGAGACTAAGGTTTAATTAGACTGCTTATGGGCTGCTCGGTTTGGGATCGAGGTTTAATCTGACCGCTTATGGGCCGATTAATATGGGACCAAGGTTTAACTGCAGGTGAGCGAAAGCCCACATGATTTAGGGGTAGTCTATGTCGTCTGTTTCCATACAATTTCACTCAAGCATTCAATGAGAAAAGAAAAAAAGAATAGAGACGTAGCAACATGCAGAAAGAAGAATTATTTTATTAATCATTGTATAATATTATATGTAAACTTTAAAATACACGCATGACCTACCTGGACCTGGTGCAAACCTTAATGGAAATACCATTTCAGATGGACGACATTCCATGTCATTGGAACTAGCTTGCCATTTTGGGTTCGAAACTTATATGCTCCGTTCCATATAATGGATGAAACTAGGAAAGGCCTTCCCAATTTGGAAAAAGTTTGTTCCTGTTGGCTATCTTACTCGTGACTTGTATACCCTGCAGGCCTAGGTCTCCCACTTCAAACTACCATACTTTTACTTTTTTGTTGTAATAGTAGGCAATTTGCTATTGGTAGGCGGTTGTGTGCATCTTGGCCGCATCCTACACTTCCTCCAACAGGTCTAAGTGCTCCCTAAGTCACAAGGAGTTGCTATGTGGATCAAAGGCCATGACCTAGAGACTCGGGAGTCTGATCTCGATCGGGATCATTGCCTCAATTATGTTGTTTAAACTAAAAGGCATCTTACGTGTTGGCTCCTTGAGAGTCGTTCAGTATGACCACAACACGGGGGGCAGTTCATCCACCATGGAGCCCCCTGTGTCTTCCAATTTGGTCTTCAGCCTGTAAAGTAGTGTCCAGTTGATGACCTCCACTTGTCCTTTACCTGTGAATACGCTACTGAAGTGTGGACCAATCTAACGCCCAAATTGGTGTGATATTTGGTGAAGCGCTTGCTGGTGAATTTAGTTTCATTGTCAGTCATGATAACCTTGGAAATCCCAAACCTGCAAATTATGTTCTGCCAGACGAATTCTGTGGCATTTTGCTAAGTTATTCGGGCCAACGGGGCAGCCTCGACCCACTTTATGAAGTAATCGATGCCCACAACGATGAACTTATTTTGAATGGATGCAATGGGAAACAGGCTGAGAATGTCGAGGCCCCACTGTGCGAACAACCAAGGTGCCTAGAGAGCTCTCAGCTCTGTGGGCGGTTAATGGTGAAGGTTACCATAGACTTGGAAATTCTTGCATCTCTTCGCAAACTCCATGGTGTCTTTTTTTATGGTCGACCAATAGTACCCTTGGTGCATCACCTTGAATATAAAGTTCTTATCGCTGATGTGTGATCCGTAGATTTCGAGGTGGACCTCGCCCAATACGTAGTCGACTTCTTCCAGTTAAGGCATTAGAGTTATGGGGTTGAGTACTCACGGTGGTATAGCTTTTCGTCCACTATGGTATATCAGCCGGCCATCTTCTTTATGCATTTGGCCTCATCCGGGGTTTTAGGCAGGGATCCATTGGTGAGGAATCTCCAGTAAGGCGACATCCAGTTTTCGCCATCAGAGACTTGCATTGCTTTTTGCTCGTCTACGTTGCGAGTGACCAAGAACTCTCGCATGTTCCTTGAGTACTGTTCAGAATTCTCGACTGCCAGCTCATTTGCAAGTTGGTTAACCTTCCAGTTTTCAGCCATTGGGATGTGCACCACGTCAAGTTTGACGAACCTTTGGATCACACTCTTTGCCTTAGCTAGGTATCTGGCCAGCAAAGGGTTGACTGCCTCAAAGCTTCCACAGATCTAATTGACGACCAACTCTGAATCATTGTAGACAGTCAAGTATTTAGCTCAGCATTCCCTTGCAAGCCGCATAATTGCAAGTAGGGCCTTGTATTCGGCCACGTTATTAGTGGCCAAGAACCCAAGCTTCAAAGAGTATTTCACTTCAAATCGTTAGGGGTCTTTAGGATTACTCCGCACCACTACTTGAGCTTGTCAATGAGCTATCCACGTGAAGAACCCAACTTGATGTGTTGGCTTGGTAGTCGACGTCACTGGTGTAGTTTGTATTGGAGATTAAGGTCATGGTCTTCATGATGAAATCAGCCAGTGCCTATCCCTTGATGGGCGACCTAGGTTTGAATTAGATGTCAAACTCTCTCAATTC
>JAOVVI020009737.1:1798-13430 GCA_028571085.2 Nepenthes alata
ATCAAGTTTTAGTTATATATTAGGACGTTCGAATATATTATTCCGTCTATTTCTAACGATGGTTATCATTTAAATACACAGTGGGGTAGGTCAACTACTAAACGCCTCAACCTTCATCCGGTGGAAGGGGGCCACATCATATACGTCCTCTTCGGAAGCAGTACCAATATCTCATGCCTCGAATCACATATAACGACCCATCGGGTCTCTGATCGCCATTATCCCATAGTGACCCTGCCCCCGGCAGCATACACGTGGACTAATGCATCGATTGATTCATGGTTCCACAATATACATACATATAAATATATATATATACCGTTCGAGTGTCTAAAAATTCACCAAATCGTAAATACCCATATAAAATCACCGTACGACCAGTAAAACATACATGCATGTACATAATTAATAAATTGGGTGTATATAAAAATATATACATGTTAGTAAAAATCCCACAGTAGTTAAAATATATCAGAAATTAAATCAGATCAAAAATAGGGGTAGAGAATACTTGCCTTAACATTATACTCCACAGATCTGAAGAAATGATATCCCGAAGCACTCGAATCTAGCCCTCTCTCTCTTAGCCACCGCGCGCTCTCCTTCCTCTCTCCTTTGTGCTTGGCCACCACGTCGTTGCCGCTGCTACCGCCGCCGCTCCACCACTGCGCCGCTTCACATGGCCGTTGCCGGCCTCCTCGGCCTCACCGAGCCGGATCCGTTGTGCGATTGCCTCTGCTCTCCCGACGCTGTTCTGTTGCCGATCTCCTTATCCCGTGAGCCGCCACCGACCACCAGCCTACCTCCATCGCCGCCGACCCCTTCTCTCTCTTCCTCCTCCTTCTCCTCCTCCTTCTCCCTCCAAACCCTAACCCCCTTTCCTTCTCCCTCCACTCTCCCACTCTCTCCCCAGCTCCCTTCTCTTCCTGCTTCTCTATTTCCCATTCTTTCCTTATATTTATTTTCTGATATATATATATATATATATAATATAATAATAATAATAATAATTATTTTCATATTCCTTTATTCTAAAATCCGATTGGTACTCGGATGACAGTACGAACGCACCTCGGGCGCCGCTTCGCATTTCCAATCATTCCCAAAAATTTTATAATATTTTAATTTATTTTTATCACTTCCGAAATACAAAAAATTATAATTAATATTAAAATAATCTAAATGTGATCCAAGATATTACACAACTAAAACCTCAAACTAGAATATTTAACAAACTTATCATTGCAATGGCATACCAACAAGTCAACTTGGTCGCTGCTCACCTTTCATAATTTCTATGAAGTATCGAAAATATCTTAAATTTAAGGACTTCTATTTGCTAACTCCAGACCACGAGGGGAGTAATTTTGATCATGGGCCTCTCTCTTACTTAATCCATAGGCATCCATACATATACGATGCATGAAAATCATAATCTTAGATCTTCTTCAAAAACATCACATTCTATAATAATTCATTGGATCCATTAGGATTCAATCCAAACGACTTAATTAACAATTTATTCTTCATTCCTGGGAAACGATCTTCATGTATCTCATCTCAATAGATACTGAACACCTCCAAACCAAATGCCCCACGAACATTACAAAACCTCGAAGAACATTTTAACGGATATCATTCCGAATTCACCTAGTCCTAAAAGAAATGTATGCTTTCGCGACCTCAATCAATCTTTCCTAATTGAGCTATTACTCAAATCCCTATGGAACCGCATTCATGCCATCGAAGAATCCATAGGTTTGACAAAATATTTTCCTTAATCCACTCACCTTCTTTCATAATTGAGCACACGACTAGTGGCTTTTTAATCTATGATACCGTCCTCAAATAAAGTTTATACATCCCATGATACTATGAATTCCCTCGATAAGGCCTTCACAAACAAAGATCCACTTTATTAAATCCACAGGTAACCTCATCGGTTCATCTTACCTATCTCAAAAGTTCTAGAGGATCCTACGACGGCACCTAACCAATGATTCCTCGATTCTACATGGGATCCTCAAAGATCGGTGCCAATTTCGACACAATCTCATATTATCGATTAAAAGAACAATCACCTAATCTTCATTCCAAAAACATCCGCAAATATTCGCATGACCACAACTTCTCAATGACCATAAAATGACCTCTAGGTGTAGTCTTATATAGTAATTTGGACTTAGCGCAAATCCTCATTAAATGATTTGCTGGCAAGACGATGCTAATTTCCTGATATCTCGATCAATTTGGACTCATACCCAAAATCTCTCAATCCAATTGCAAGGCATAATATACCTACCAACACAATCCAAACCAACATAGCGACTCATCAGCCACTTATATCTACGGACCCAAGAAAATGTCATAGACCTCAATACCGCTATTATCAAGCCTAGATCATTAAATAAACGAATAAACTTAGGAATCACAAATAAAAACATGGATTTGGGATCCTAAGATGATACATGTGCCACAATATTAGATTTTAGGAATCTTACATTCCATCACAGTAAACAACACATTTACCTTATATGTCATTACTACAAAACTTCGATCTAAGGCACTGGACTTCCTCACTGTCCAGTTAGGGGATATGAACAATTCGGTGACTGAACTGTCTACGACTTAGAATATGCTCTCAAAATCTCTTCGGAAAGATATTTATCCACAAGGCATCTTCAAACATATACCATGATTTATCTTTATTCTCTTGAGCAATGGGTTAGCGTAAACACCATTTCAAACCTCAAGATCCATATTCCAACTTACATGAGGTAAACATTACCATATCTCCTTCCGAATACGGGGTCACCACAACTAGATAATCAAACCTAATTTCTAACTTTAGCTTGGTTTTAACCTAAGCCATTAAAACTAGGATAACTAAAACTACCCAATCTAGCTTAATCATCTAATACTTCATCTGCTTAATCTTCCCTATTATATCCTAAGCTTCCGCGTAATATTCCGATCAAACTTAAGGCATATCTTCTCTAATACCATCTGTGATGTACCGTATTTTTAACTGAAAATCTGACAAAATTTTGACTATAATACGGACGTCGGCCAAATATAAAACTTGTGATTATCATTTACAACACAATATATAAATCCACAATACATAACACAAGATCCAAAAGCCACAAAAGCACACGTGACACCAACATCATAACTCCAATATGACGTTGACTCAAAATAGATGCCACGAGGTACCTAACTATCCATAATAAAATCCGCGGAAGCATAAACATTCATTAACATAGCGAAAACAATATTACAGGTAAATCCTCATCATCAACATCATCACAAGCATACATCTTGGACCAAAATCCATTAGAAATACAAAATAATCCATCAAAAATCTCAAGGCTACAAAGAACATGCAAAATTTCATATTAAAAAACATAACAATGCATATAAGAATATATAGAGATGCATATGAGACTATAGATCATGGTTCAGAAAGAATGATTTCATGATTTGTTCCATATTTCTATAGTTTATTTCCTTATTATTTTCTTAATTATCAATTCATGCTGAGAACTTATTTCGTTGAAGGACCGAGGCCAGTAGGCCTTACTGATTAAAGGAGCGGTCAGTTGTTACCTGAATTGTATTCAATCCATATAATCTAAGGCCGATGTCTTCCTATTCTCGATTCAGATGGGGGCCATCTACATATAAACCCTATAAACGGGGCTATAGGTTGCAAGTGGTATTCATAACAGACAACGTCTTCCACTACATTACATTATGGCTTGCTAAGGAATATTACCCGCTACAATACGCGGCTAGGATAGTCCTTGAATTTTTACTGTAATATCAATGGTACGCCAAAATATACTATATGTTAAACAATCATCAGTCCAAGTTCTTAATTTTTTATTTCTTTAGGGAATTCTACTCTTAAGTACGTAATTCTTTGTTCCCACTCTATTGGAGAACGTTTAATAATTCAATCAATTTTTTGTTTCCAAAGAACGGTTCGTCAGTTCATCGCTGAATTGCAAAATATTCCTTCTTGGTTCTTTTTCTATTAAATTTATTCAGATTCATATTTTCATATTCTTTGTGAGCTTAATTCCTCACGTGTTCATAGTTCATGCATAGTTTTTTCTGGAGTTTGGGAGGATTAAGAATTTCTTTGCATTTCATGCCAAATAGGATTATGAGGCTTCCGATCAATAAGTTCTTTTACAACTAGTTCATGTCATAGTTTTGAAGCATATTAAATTAACATATTCGTAATATATGCATAAATTACGATTAATTAGGATAAAGTCCAAAGGGAGAGTGCAGGTTAGGGTTTCGTTTCCAAAAACCGACCAATACTACGAAATTAGGCATGAAATTCACATATGTGCATAAAAACGAAGATGCGAGTATAAGTACACTTGCCTTAACCTTATATCCAACAAATCAGAAAAAAGGATGGTCCGAAATACCCAAATGGCACATTTCTCTCTCCTATTGTGCCTTTCTCTCTCTACCAGATTACATTCTCTCTCCTCCTCCACTACCTCCAGCACCACTCGGCTTCGCGCATGCTGCCTCGAGTCACCGCCGACAACTCGTGCACCGCCGCTGCCACCGATGCCTTTCTCGGCTACAGACGACAATCCCGCGCACTGCCCCTCTCTTTCCTATGCGAGCCTGCCTCGCCCGTGACCGCAGTTGCCCCAGTCACCTCGTACGACCATCACCGGCCTTCCTTGGTCATCTCCTCGCCGCTGGTGCCGTTGTCATTACTCTGCCGTCTCTCTCCTTTGCGCCATTTTCTCTCTCTGTGCGGCCCTCGCCGTCACCGACCACCCACGCACGGCCTCCCTCGGGTGCCGCCGCCGACCAATCTAGCCGTCGACGACCACCCACACAGAGCTGCTCTCGCGGCATGTCGCTGTCATTCTCTCTCCACGCAACCCTATACCGTACGCCGCCTCTCTCTCCCATTTTTTTCCCAATTCACCCGATTTCTTCCCAAATCGGTACATGCAACTCCAAAACTAACATCCACAAAGAGAATGGAAGGATTTACTTGACTCAATTTCACCAATCTTCTCCTACGATGGCAGCGGCTCCTTCGGCTTAAGACTTCTCCTTCCTCTCATACCATCATACAAAATGGAGGTTGAATCATAGAGAGATTTCGCTAGGCTTCCATTTCTGGTGCCGATTTGCTCCTACGACAACTACTGGTGGCCACTTGTGCTGCCTTCTTTCCCGTGAAGCCCTCTTCTGTCTCCTCTTCTACTCTCTCTCCCTGATCCCCTATTCTCTATTTTTTATTTTTTTATTTGTTATATATATATATATATATATTATATTCTCTTTTTATGTTTCTTTTATTTTAAAATTTAAATCAATACTCGAAAAACAGGATGGGCGTGCTTCAAGCGCCACTTCACAATTCTGATCATTCATAAAAAATTTATAATATTTAATTAATCTTCATCACACCTATATTACCCAGAAATGGTAATAATAATAAATAATCCAAATTAAATTGGATAAAAATTTAAAATGTTATATCAAATATGTCTACATTTTAAAAATATCATTTGAGATTTTTAAAGATATTTTCAAATATAGATTTAGAATTTTAAGTTACTTTAACATTTTAAATCAATGACCAAGGTTGGATTTCGTTGAAATAATTTTTTTTTGGTAAGTAAGAAAAAATTTTATTAATGAAAAAAAAAATACAAATTTAATATCCTATCTACAGTGTTTTGCCGACTTGGATGTAAAACAAAGACACAGGGGCAAACCCCAATTACCGTGATATATGTTACGAATCCAAAGAAACTAAAATCAAACGATCGGCCGAAAAAAGATGAGACCGAAAAAAGAATTTAAAAGGAAAAAAAACGGCCAAAATGCCATCGTTCCAGGTTAAGAGCAAGCAACAACCCAAAGGGCAGCAGAAATCTTGAAAGGACTTCTTGCACAGTAGCAGCAAGTCCCTGCCATCAGCAAGTCCACTGCAGATTGCATCTCGAAAACAGAAAGCAGGAGAGCAGAGAGACCTCGGCTAATCATCAGCATCTAGGACTCATCTACATCACCTCGGAAGAAAGCAACTCATCCACAGAATCTCGGGCAATTCGACCATCCCTGCCAAAATGGATCTCGGTCAAAATACCGCTCGGCCATTTGCCGCTCGGTCACATTCACAATTTAGCCTTGCAGACATCCCGGCCAAAAGCGTATTACTCAGCCATTTGCACCTCAGCTAAAAAGTGCCACTTTGAAAAGCATCTCAGCCCTTAGCACACATCTCGGCAAAGAAACATCTCGGCCACAATACAGACCTCAGTCATAATAAAATAGAGGCAGACCACATCACGGCAAAATCACCACGGTTAATTGCAAAAACCCCTTAGTCAGCAAATTCCAAACAAGAAATCCAATACTCGGACAAAAACACCACCACGTCCACAAAGAAACATGGTCAAAAGCATCTCGTACCCAAGCCGAGTATCTTGAGATATGACAAAGTACAAGAGCCTTTTCGGTTCATGTGCAGAATTACAGCCAAAAGCACTTCGCTGCCATAAACAGCTACATCGGGCAATTGGATATCTCGACAAAAAGCACTCCACGGCAATTAGGAACGACTAACCATAATAGTCAACATATGCAATCCGGCAAGACTCACCCAAACAGTAGCCTGGACCATACTATGCAGAGATTGATGATCAAGAAGGGAGCTATGACAGGATGGTACATTTACCGAAGGAACCCTTAGGTTTCTTGGATTTTCTTTTTCTGCTGGACTGGGTTTGTTTCCAAGTTCCATCGTGCTCTGAGGGAGAATGAGCGGCAACCTGAGGCGTCCCTTTAGGGTTGGCATATTCATCAGCTTGGAGACCCGCCACTAAGCCACTTAGTGGGCTAAAATTACAACTTGGGAATTCAGTCTCCGTTTTTAACAGAGTATTCAGAAAGCCAACGACTACCTTCTTTCCACCAGGGCATAAAGAAGCAAGATATAGTGGAGTTGTCGGAGCTACCACCAACAACATGATGGCTTCAAATAATACACCCGAAAAGCTGTCCTGATCCTGTAAAGCCAAGGGAGCAGAAGAGTTGAACTCATCCCTCGTCTCATCGGTGATAGCTAGCAAACATTTTTCTATAAAATCGTGCACAGTTTTCCTTTCTTCCGAATTTAAAGAATCGAGATAAGTCTTAGTAGCATTGGCCTCTAGCAACTTCTTGAGGGCATTAAGCGTTGGGTCGTGAAAATCGTCCTCATCGTCCACTCCCTCCTCTACCGTATTTGAAGCATCCCGGGGGTACTTACATGAATGAATGGTGATAGAATTGGGAGTTAAATCGAGATCTACACCATTGGCAGAAAGCTCCACACTTGAGGATCGAAATTTATGTACCCCTTCTACTTGAGCCGAATCATGCATAGGAGCATCCGCTGCAAACTCAGGAGAAGGCTGGCAAGGATTCAGATGCTCATCAGTAAGCCCTATAGCCTCAATCGGGGAAAAGTCAACAGCGACAGGAGCATCCAGATAGACTAGAGCCCCAGCGCCAACAGAAGATTCACCTTTAATTTTATCTCTACCAAGGGGAGAACTAGGAAGATCCTTTGCCTGAATCCTTCTAGTGGGCCTGGGGGTCTCATTGGGCGGATCAATCGCTTGCAATTGAGAAGCCTCACCGGCCAAGTGCAACTCGGAAAAGGAGTTTGAACAGGAAACACCAGGACAAGAATCCCTATGTAATTGAATCCCTGAGCTCAGTTCAATATTTGGGGCATTCTCATTTCCAGATCTAGCCTCGTCTATGGTTGTATCCTTATAGATAATGATGACGTTGGATTTTACAGGTCCTGGAGCCACCTGCCCATCAGTTTCAGCAGGATGACTGCCCGACTTTCTCATGCTCCTAGATGTGGGATTCTTAAAAATTCTCCCAGGGGGCGATACTCTTTTGGAGGTTTGCACTGAGATTCAGAGTGTCCCACCTTTAAACATTTACCACAGCGGGACGGCTTCCATTGAAATGCTATGCTAATCACAGTGATTGCTTGATTGGGTTGCCCCTCAGTGTTCCCAGGCCTAAGCCACACGGTGGATGGCAGGGAGGCATCGGCTACAACCTCCACACACACCCGGGCGAAGCTCATAAGCTCCATCTTTTCAGTGGTGGGATCGAGCTGCAATGGTTTACCCACTACACTTGCAAGTCAGCTCAGTCCTAGTAGCATCCAAAGCTCAACAGGGATGTTGGACAAGGTAATCCAAAGGGGGAACGTTTTATGTTCATCTTTTGAGAGCCCCATCCCTGGTTTCAATTTCTTTAGAAACAAAGGGAAGCCAGCACAAGTCCAGGGGCCTCCCTCGAGGCATTTCTCCATCATATGGTAGGAAGAAAAGCGGAAGAAGAAAAAGCCCTAATCATTTTCAGCCACATGCTGCAGTTTGAACCGAGCCCAAACTTTTCTAGCAATATGGTTTACAGCATGGAAGTGCAATGGGCTTCCTGAAAAGTATCCCACCAAAGCTTCCCCCAATAGAATCTCCCCTTGCTTAAGTACCTCAAAGGGAGGAGTTAAATCCACAGAATCTCCCCCCATGTTGAAGAGGAAAGTGATGTAAGGAACACTTACCTCCAAAATTAGCTTTCTGCACAATCTCCGCTCAAAAAGCCAAAGATGATTGGGTCGCCAGCCCCTGCAAAGGCTTCGAGGCAGAAGGGTAGGGACCGCCCTTATGGGCATCGCCAGAGCTAGTATTAGGATATGGGACCTCAGGCAACAGAGACATGTTCAAATCCACCTGACGAAGCGAAGGCAAACGAGTTGCTCCAATCGAGTCCTTGACCACTGATGACCAGGAGGCAGTAGGGATTCCAGCATCAGATCCCTTAAAAGACAGCTTGGCGCAATCAACACACTTTTAAGTTCGACATCTGCTTCACCCACAGAGCTAGGGGCCAAATTTGGGCAAGGAAGAACCTTTCCAAGCAGAGGGCTGATATTGGCTACCTGATTTGAGTGCTCGCCGGCAACAGAGCCAGCGGAATCCTCAGAGAGTGATTTAGAGAACCTAGGGGAGCGTAACGAAGCAAACCGTCGGCAAACAGAAAGAGGGGGGAAATTTACGCACGACGTCAAAGAGGAATCGCTCTTTACGGACAAAGATGGGTGTCTGGGAGAACCAGACGGCATCCCTAATCTGCCGTCCATGGCTGTCGCCAGCCCCAACGAGGCCCTAGGAGCCTTGTTTCCAGATTCAAAATTTAAAATCTAGAGAGAGACGAGAGCTTCTCTCTCTAAAGCGTTACATTATGAAGCATAAGCTAATGTTGTGATTTCGTTGAAATAAAATGTCAAATATGGACACTTAGTGTAGAATTGAGTAAGTAAGCTTACATTAAAAAAAGAAATCACAACACCAACGTAGTTGTTAAGTAAATTTGCAGTAGAAAATTAGAAAAATAAATTTACCTTCAACGTATATAATGAATGGCACTAGAGCTCTTTGGCCATGCACAATTGCTACCCTTAGAATCCAGTTCATGTATTTTCTGTGTTGCAGAGTGGCTACAATAATAAAATACATAAAATTTTTCGTACTCCCATGAAAAAAGAGGGGGCCACAATATTATTGAATGTGGATAACAAAAAAGTTATAAAGGAATGAAAAGTTTGACAGAAAGCATTTTCAAGAATTGATTAGATTTCCCATTCTTGGCGTAACAATAAAGTAATTTTATTGTAAGTTGGAGATCATCTATTCAACTAGAAAAACCTCATTGCTGTACTGAAGTAAAACTACATACCTGCCCAACAACCTTCAATATAAGAAGCCTCATCGGGCCCCTTATCATACATACGGTTTAATGTATGTATTATCACTAGCGTCTGACACAACACAAACAGTCTAGTTGAACCCAATATTGTATTTGATTGGCCAAAATACGATAGCAGGTAGTGTTTGACATAGTTATATTTTATGTCCATAGGCACATAACAATGACATGAAGCACACTAACAGGATGGTAATTAATCAAGCAAACAAACAAGAATTGGCATGGGTTGGCACGGACTGGCATAACATCACGGGGAGAGATAACCAAGCAGCTTAAAGAACCAGTTAGCGTACTTGTTCGAGTTGTCCGTCTGTAAGAAAATATATTATAAGAAATTGTAGTAGAAGAGAAAAAAAATAGTAAAATGAATGTTATTCTACTTTCTCTGAATTCCCTTCTCCCACTACTCTGCTCCTTTTTCTTTCCTGATCCTTTTTCACTTCTCTCTACTTTCTATCTCTGATTTTCCTGCTCTGCTTCTCTTTGTTTCTATTTCTCCCTCACCCGCTATATTGAATTCTTTCTAATTTTCTCATCTCCATTCTGAAACCTTCTATTCATTCAATTAGATGTTCTATTTTTCACATAAGGTATCAGAGAAGTTCAATCCTACAACTATAGCCAACCATGACAGCGAGAAAGAACTTGGAAGAACAAATGCAACAATAGCAGTAAGAAACTTAAGAAAGTATCACACAACAATTAAATAAAAATCTACTAAATCAATTTTCTATCCTACAACAAAAGGCATATTCAAGAATAAAAGGACATGGAGCTAATCTCCATGGAGCAACAATTGGAAAACACTTTCTCCAAATTCACGGTAGACATGAGAGGATTGTTAACTTCTAAGAATTCTGAACCAAAAGAACTACTGAATCCAATTTCAAGGCTCAACATTCCCAAGGAAAAGAGGGGAATATTACCTCCACCTATAAGAATGAATTTCCAAGAAGATCAAGCCTCTAGACAAATTCCAGTTACGGTTGCCATTCATCATGATAACCAAAATGCCAAACAGATACATACACAATTCTCAAGAAGTGATCATGACTAAAAAGATTGAAATGCCTATATCAAGACTAGAATTTCGATATTTCTCTGAAAAAATTTAAGATCTTGGATTAGGAAGTATACAAAATACTTTTATATTTACCATGTCTCTAAATAATAAAAGATAGAGATTGTAGCTATACATTTGGAAGGCAAGGCAGATATATAGTTTTAGGGGTACTATGCTTTGAACTCAACACTTTCTTGGGAGTTATTCAAAGGTGACTTATGTAAAAGATGTAATATCCCGGATTTTTGGTTGGATTAATTTAACATTAATTATAATTTTGGACATATTGAGCGTGATAAACTTAATTAAATATTAAGAAATTTTGGGATGATGTTTGGATCAGTTGGGCCCGTGTTGCCCAAATATTGATTTGGATTTTGGAATAAAAGAAAATTTAAAATAGAATATATATAATATATATATATATTATTATTAAAAAAAAGAAAAAAAAATAAAAATCAGAGATAAAGATTGGGGGTTTCGGGGAGAGAGAAAAGGGAGGAGAGAGGGAGTTAGGGTTTGGGTTTGCAGCCGCGCGAAGAAGAGAGGAGGGAGGCGGTCGACGACGTGCGGCGAGGACGGCATGGCGCCGGTTGTTGTCGGAGGCTTATGGGTGGCGCTGTGGCCGATGGTGGTGATTTCGCGAAGAGAAAATCGTCGAGGAGGCCGACGGCCTTTGTCGGCAGCGATTTTAACGGCGGCGCGCAGAGGTAGTGTTGAGACGGTGGTCGA
>JAOVVI020009738.1:0-13430 GCA_028571085.2 Nepenthes alata
TAAATTATAATTAAGCATAATTAGTACATAAAAAAATTCAAATACAATTATGCTGAAACTAAATTTTGTTAAGAAATTAAGTCAATAAAATAAATATACAGAAATGAAAAGGTTCATTTTCTTTTTTAAATGATACTGAATCATTGCTAACAACCATGACAGACAGCTCCAACAGTTACTAATCGATCCACTACTATAAATTGACTTAGTTTATAGGTGATAGCTTTATCACTTTCATAAATTCTTGACTGACTTTACAGATGATCATTATGTAATTATCAACCATTAATAATAAATTATTAATTTTTTTATTTAGTATAATAAAAATAGGGCAAAAAAACCGAGCAAAAAGCATCACTGATCGAAAGGTTTGGCACCTCGATAGGTTGAATTATAAAATTAAACCGTAAGCTCCAAAGCAATGGAATGAGCGCATAGGATAGTGGTGTATTTTATGATACTTCTTGTATTGCAAGTTTTAAGGTGGGTCAAATTGTAAGCCATTGCATATATATTTATTTCCAAAATATTATATATGACCTCTAAGTCATAATGAAATAATTTAACTATAATTTTCATATGGAATCCTGTCTAAAATAATTTTCAGTATGTTTGGTTGAAAAAAATTAGGTAAAAATAAATATTGTTAGTGATATTTACTCACATATTATTGTTATTATCTGATTTGATTGTTAACTGATGATTGAAAATACTTATTACTAGAGAGTACGTAGGGCAATGAATTCCATATAAGAGGTGGAGTTATTTATTATGTGACTAGTGATAATATTAACTATCAACTCTATATGCATGCATCCCCAACCTTACCACCATTGATGCTTTCCAACAGGCGTTCACTTGCCCCTCCAATGATCTTCAGCCGCCATCACTGGTGTAATGATTGAGTTTCTAACTTATATTCATCGTGAATAATTAAGCTAATATAATTCAAATTAAGGTCAAAGGATGTAAAAAATTGGTTCAAAAGGGTCAAATTTGTGAATTAGGCGATTTTGGCTTGATGCAAGCCGTGGCTTGCCTTCTGTGACGGACTATATTTTTTTCTGCTAAAAATTCGGTAGAATTTTCTTTGTAATACGGCTATCAAGCTAATACAAAATCTGCACAACTCCTGTACGATACAAAATGCATCCAAAATAATCCAACATCAGCATCAACAACAACACCCAACACTACATAGGATCCAAATGCCACATATAAGTTGTGGCTCCAACACGGTGTATCTAAACACAACGTCAGCCTAAGAGAGATTCCACAAGGTACCTGTTATAAACCACAATATCCTATAAAATTATAAATAAATATAAATGATAGTGAAAACTAAACTATCTGTTCATCAGTCATTTTGTACAATATACATTAACCAACCCAACGGACATACTAATACATATACAATTAACAATGATCTATAAGAATTATAAAATATGAATCTTCTATTATAGTCTTCCGAATTTAGAGTTTAGTCCACTTCTAGTTTCTACTCCGTCCCGATAGGAAATATTAGACCTGTGCTAATCTGGAGGCAAAGAGAAGTAGTAAGAGTGAGTTGAATGTTCAACAAGTGTAATATAATCAAAGACGATAACAATATAAGCAAAATAGAGCAAAGGAGACATATGATCGTAATGCGGATAAGCAAATATCAAACATGCTCGATCGTACTTTGGAGTGCGATTGATTTCTCTTATTTGTCCTTTTATTGAAATATAATTTATACATTATTACTCATTTTTACAAATAAAGGTTAGTAAATCTTACTAACTAATAGTGTGGGAGAACGAGAAAATGATCATGATACCCCACATGATCTAAGATCACAAGCTCCTATTGTCAACCTAGATGCGAGCCATCTATGTATCATGCCTGTAGATGGGCGACACAAAGCCCCCACATGCTTCCCCGGGGCCCAGAGGCAGTCTTCATCCTTCTAGAATAATATCATAGGGTTTGCCAAAAGTATTACCCGCTATAATGCGCGGTCAAGATAATCCTCGGGTCTCTACCGTAATGCTAAGGGCAGGCTAAGGGGTATTACCCCCATATTACAATTTCATAGTCCTAATTTTATGATTTCTTATTATTTGAGGGAAGGTTCACCACAATTCAATTCATAATATCTCAATCCAGGAGATCAATACAATCACATATCACATCGTAGACTTCCCTCATATTACATATACGATTATTATCTTTCTTTCAAATTTAAATCTTCTCATGACTTAAATTACATATACTTTTTTCGTAAGTAAGTAAATTAAATTAAAATAAAGGAAAATACAAAATTTATATTCTGTCTTCAAATATTTTTTTTGACTTGAAGATAGAACAAAGACGCTTGGGCATACCCCGAACAATATGAGCATACAAATAAATAAACATTACCAAGAAAAAGTCATACCGTCATCCTAGTCGGACAATAACCTAACAAAGACCTAGCCCATAGGCCTGTACAAAGCTGGGAAACCTAAGTTACTAGTGACTGGAAGCCCGCACTCCCCCATATGCAAACTTTGTGACTGTGCATCCCTAACCCAATCCTGAGCATCCGGTTCATACCAAAGACCAGCAAAGAGAGTGAATCTCCTATATATTCGGATAGAAGCGTCACTGCCATTATGCCATGTGTAGTATAGATCATCTTTTTTTTTTTGGTCAGGACTAAAATTACATATACGAATTTCATAAACATAGGGAAGAATAAAAATTCTTACACCGAAGGGCAATCATAACTTTAGAAGCCTCCAGATCACATTTCCTTTATGATTTATTAACGAACATATTTTTTGGAATAATAATTAAACATTTGTAAATATATATACAATTTAATTAACAATTACACAATGCAAAATTATACAAATTTCATCAAAAAGCCTCAGGTGAACGGTGCCCGTGGCATGAGCAGTGCTCGTGAACAGTATCAGGCGTGAATATCGGATGATTCTCATGATTCCAAACATTCAATTGATAATTTCTCAAAATTAAGGTATGAATAATTATAGTTCTAAGTCAATTTATGCATCAAACTCTAAATCGGAGCTTAAATGGAGTCCAAGGGCGGGTCTAGGGTTTCGTAATTGGGATTTCATATAATTCTACCAAATCGGATATCTAATCGATAAATTAACTTATCTAGGGTGTGGGGCAATAGTGTTCTAGTATCAATTTTTGCAAAAATTCCAAAAATCAGGGGCCGTAATCCACCTGAATACGGTTGATCAGTGTGCGCGCGTGGGTGAGGAGTTTCATATGTGCAAAACGGTGCAAAAATAATGAATCAGACAACGAAATTCACATATATGTATAATTAGGTTATGGATATCACAAATATATACATGCGTCGGGTATAAGGACAATAATACCCTAAGCGAATCCAACAAAAATCAAATAAACAGAAGAAAAAGGGTGTGTGTGCACTTGCCCCATTCCAATCTACTATTTCTCTAACTAGTTCCAAGTCGGAATTGGACTCGAAGGCCTCCATTTGCTTCGTTTCTCTTTCCTCCTTGGACCCTCTCTCTTCCTCTCTCTCTACCCGAAGCCTCCTCCATTTCCCCGCGTGCCAACGGTTATAAAAGCCCGCACATGGCTTTTAGGCGGATCGGCGCTTGGGCGCAGTCCACGGTGCACAACAGGAGTGCCTATTCTGCCCTCGGGCGCCTACTACGGGGGCTCAAGCGCCTGGTAGGCACCGACCTGCTGGGCTATGCCCATCAGGTTTTTTTGGCACCCCCGTCCAATTCCGAATTCAGAACACATCTAGTCTATTCTTGATTAAATAAATATTATTACCTCGAGATTACTATAATCTAGAACCCAGATTATGTTTACGGATTAATATTTCAAGATTATAACTAAGGTTCTCAATTCCACCGATTCCGAGTCTTTGGCCCTTAAATTCGATTCCTCCCGTGTCCTGTGTCCTCGGTCTACTTATTTAAACTTAATTATTCGAATATACCATACTCCAAAATCTGGTACCTTACACATTCGGCCCAAAACTAGCACTGTAGACCGCTCGAGGCGCGCCCTTGGCCTAAAATTACGATTGCAAATATGAATGTGTGTGCTCAACGCTCACCCTCGATGTGCCCTTGACACAAAATGTCAAAACTAAATCCCTTATACCTCGCCCTAGGCATGCTCGAGCGAGCCCTTGATACAAAAATGCACGCGTGAAGGGCAAAGAGCACACTTGACGCACGCCTTGGCGCCCAAGAGGCGCTTTGCTCTGAGCAGTATTTTAGCATGGCCACGCTTGAAGCTCACCTCGACATTTGACGCACGCCTCGGCACGGTATCCAAACCAACTTACTTTAGGCCTGTGCTTGATCAGCGCTTGAGCGCCACTTGAGCTTAAGTCGAGTATATAAGAACCGCCAAGGTTCTTCCACCACCATTTTTATGGGTAGAAGGAGAGAACGTAGAAAGAGAGAGACTTGAAGAAAGCGAGAAGGAAAGAGAGAAAAGAGAGGGAACAACATCTGCTAGCTCAAGTTAGGACAATCATAATAAATATTTTAGTAAATCAGGTTAAAATAAGTACATCCTAAACTCTCTCTTTCTATTATTGTTATTTATGTCCGTTTGGTTCAAATATTATTATTCTAACACTCATCCATTCTAAAATTTTGAAGTAAAAATATAAAAAATATGCATACTTATTGGTCTACCATGATTTTATAATGACATTTCTCAAGAACTCATGCTTAAATTTCTATATCATAAATATGTTATTAATTTAGAATTCTCTTTATGTTTAGAAGTATAATAATAGTCCTACATGTTTGTGCTTCAAAGTTATCAATTTTAAAGTATTATATGCTATTTGTATATTCCTAAAATCTACTACATATTTAATTATATGTTATATGCTTATTAAATTGTATTAAAATCTTTAATTCTGTTCTACATGTTTTAATGTCAAATTTCATATTTATGAAATTATTATAATAAAAATATATAAAATATTATGAAAAAAAAAACCCTACAATTATATTAAGAAAGTATGAATTATTTTTCAAAATGGTGAAAATTAAAAATTAAGAAATAAAGTGTAGAGTTTTTACTAAGTAAAAAAATAAAGAAATTGAACCAAAGATTATGATTCAACGGGTTGTACATTTTGGCATGTTTTAATATGGTATGGTAGAAGATCGTCATCTGAAAAGAACCTATATAATCGCGGATTAAAGCGGCGTCTGACCTCATCTATAAAAAATATATAGATGGTCTATCTCTATATCTTGAATAGGTGCTTATGACTTTTAATTGTGCAACAAATCGAATACAATCCAAATTTCGATCATCCGCTCTTTTAACTAGTAAGGACTACCGATTCTAATCTCTAAAGAAAATAAATTTTTAGTATATTTTGACGACTAAAAAAAAAGATAATAAATCTGAAAAGACTTTATATAAGTATTCTATTCATGTCTTATGTTATCGTATTTTATTATAATTTATATTCCTACTATTATGTTTAAAGAATAAAGATTGTTTGTTCTTTGTTATATACTGTATCTTATTGGGTATTTGGCTTATTCTCTTACTATTTTACTAACCCTTAAGATAAATCACACGAGTATCTGTTTGATGAGTATGAGTGAAGATCGATGTATTAATATTTGTGTCCTTAGAGATTTTGTATAATAATCTCCTAACTTGAACAGTATATGATGCATCTTGATATTATCTTTTGGTTAGATTAGCACAGTGGAATGTTTATGGAGTTATCCTAGAAATTTTTAGCTATGTATATTAGTATATGAATAAAAGAAATAATATATTTTGGTTAATGTATAAATTATTTGAATATTTATTGCTCCTATAGATTATGATATGATTTATAGGCATCTTTTCTTATAAAGGTCGGACGTCGAATAGTTTTGGATCGATATCGGAGCCACCAATGACGTTACACACATTTGTGTCCTGTGATGATATATATATATATATATAGTTCTTGTTTTAATGACTAATATAGATAGTCAAAAGTTAATTACTTATGTTTATGTATGATAACGGATTTGAGACGTGGTTTTTCACAGTTGATATTAGGGAATAGTTCGAAAGATGCCTTAGGATTTGGTTAAGTGATTTTGACTTAAGGTTTAAGTTGATTTGATCAAAACTCAAGGCCTAAGTTGATATCTTCATTTAGGTAGTTTTGTTAGGTATGATACGATAATTTAACCTAACTATTAATATTTTGGTGATAAGATTTTAGAAATGGCAAGTTGAGGAAAAGGTATTGGAGCAAACTCTCGTTCGAGTAGGGAGGATGAATACCTAAATATTATGGGGAGAATGGTAGATATCATGGAATTAATGGCGCATGGGCAACGTAATCCTGAACCAGCCCCAGTTTTGGCCCCGACGATTCCAGGGACAACCGCCTATGACAAATTTACTATTAAACGAGTGTTGGAGTTTATGGGAGACTTCGACCCACTAAAAGCAGAGACTAGTATTATGAGAATTGAGAAAATCTTTACAGTAATATGCTGCCCAGAAGAAGATAAGATAACTTTTGTAACATACAAGTTAGAAGGCGAAGCCGACTACTGGTGGTCGATAAGAAAGAGGGCTGTGGGTTTCACTAATCATGAGATTACTTGAAATATATTTGAGGAGACACTTATAAAAAAATATTTCTTGGCATGTCTTCGATAACAGAAGGAAGATGAGTTTTCATAGTTACGGCAAGAAAATTGATCTACAGTAAAGTATGAAGTTAAATTTACAGAGTTGTCACGCTATACTTCACATATAGTTAATGATGATGCCAGGAAGGCAAAAAATTTTCAATTCGGATCGAGTGATGAAATTCTAAAATAGTTGGTTATGCACAAGCTCCGGGATTATGGAAAAATTTTGGATCGAGCACTTTTATTTGAAAATGAGCTTGAAAAAGAATAATATTTCAGTAAGAGGACAGGAAGCTGTGGAGATCCGATTTCAAGACAAAGCTCTGAATCAGGAGGATCCTTTAAAAAGGTAAGGGTAGCAAAGAAGGAAAGAAGGTTGCAGACTTCCCGGTTGTGCTAAGTCCTCCAGCAGCAGCTATAACAACAACATGCCTACAATGTGGGAGATCTCATGGGGGATGGTCGTGTTACAAAAGCTCGGGAGTTTGTTTTAACTGTGGTCAGTTTGGTCATTTGATTAGAGATTGCCCTTACCCTAGGAGACAGTTGGCAAAGAAGCTTAATGTTCTGGGCAAGGCTTTTGTCATGACAGTTCAAGATGTAGAGGTATCACCAAATATTGTGGAAGTTATTCTTATTAATTTTAATATTCCTACCCAAGTACTTTTAGATTTTGGCTCTGCCTATTCATTCACATCACCACAATTTGTCCACCATTTATTATCACCCTTAAGAATTTTGAAACATGTACTGATTGTGTCAACACCTATGGGATCATTTATAATTACGGATATTAGGTACCCAAGGTGTGAGGTTTGGGCTGATGGATTACAATTGGTAGTAGATCTGATCCTATTGGATATGTTCGATTTTGACGTGATTTTTGGTATGGATTGGTTAGCAAGTTATCATGCCAACGTCGATTGCTTCCATGAAAGGGTTCATTTTGCCATTCCAGGATGTAAACTGTTTTACTTTCAAGATGTAGTGTGGAAGAAATTGCCCTATTTTATCTCCACTTTGCTTACTTGTCACTTGATGAAAAGTAGATGTCAGACTTAGTTTATACCAGCATGATTGGGAGTCACAATATCTCGGTAAGGGATAAACCAATAGTTAATGAATTTGAAGATATTGTTTCAGAAGATTTACCTGGTTTGCCACCACATCAGAAGATTGAATTTGAAATTGAAATTATCATTGGATCATCCCTAATTTTAAAGGCTCCATGTAGAATAGTACTAGAAGAATTAAAAGAATTGAAATAGCACTTGTAGGAGCTCTTAGAGAAAGAATTTTTTTTCTGCTGAATGTATCTTCTTAGGGTGCCCTAATGTTATTAGTGAAAAAGAAATATGGATCCTTGCGACTCTATATTGATTACCAAAATTTAAACAAGATTACTATCAATAACAAATACCTGTTGCCGAGGATTGATAATTTATTTGACTAATTATAAGGGGCACAGGTATTTTTAAATATTGATCTCTGATCGGGATATCATCCATTGAGAATGAAGAAGAACGTGGTGAAGACAGCATTTCGAATGAGGTACAAGTATTATGAGTTTTTAGTTATACAATTTGAGTTAACTAATACCCCTTCGACTTTTATTGATTTATTGAATCAAGTATTTCAGCCCTATTTGGATAAATTTGTGGTGATATTTATCAACAATAAACTAATCTATTCGAAATGTTATGATGAGCACAAGATGCATTTAAAAATTGTGCTCCATACACTTTGAGAAAAAGAAATTGTATGCCAAGTTAGGAGCTAGCATTTTTGGGACATATTATATCGAAGGGAGGCATTTTTGTCGATTCTAAAAAGATTGAAATTGTTACTAATTAGAGCCGACCCACAATGGTGAATGAAGTTCAAACTTTTGTTGGAATGGCCGGCCATTATCAAAGATTTGTAGATAATTTTTTTAGAATTGCTATACCTCTGACTCAATTAATAAGAAAAGATGTTAAATTTGTTTAGATAGAGGAATGTGAGCAAAGTTTTCAAGATTTAAAGAACCGGTTGACAATTGCTCTGGTTTTGCCAATCCCGGATGGATCCGGCAAATTTGTGGTGTATTGTGATAAATCCAGGATGAGATTGGGCTATGTACTGATACAACATGGGAAGGTAATAACTTATGGGTTGAGATAATTAAAGATTCATGAAAGAATTATCCGACACATGTTTGGAGTTAGAGGTGAAAATCTTTTATTTGAAAATCTAGAGACATTACTTGTACAGTGAGAAATTCGTGGTGTATTATGATCACAAGAATTTAAAATATTTATTTTTTCAAAAAAAGTTGAATATGAGGCAAATGAGGTGAATGAATTTTCTGAAAAATTATAATTGTGAAATTCAATATTAATCTGGAAAGGTCAATATAGTGGCAGATACTCTAAGCCGTCAGACGAGTTTCGTGGCTAATTTGAAGATCAAGGAGACAGAAATATTGAAATACATGAGATAATGTGATATCAAGAGGTATGTCCAAGGTAATTGGATCATTTTGTCATACTTTTTGATTCAATCAGAAATATGGAAGACGATTAAAGAAAATCAGATGAACGATCCATTCCTAATTGATATTATAGTAGATTTAAATCGAGATTCTAGGCTTGATTTTAATATTTAGGTTGACAGACTCTTGAGGTTTTCAGATCGGATTTGTGTGTCAGACGTCGAGAAATTGAAGGAGAAGATTATAAATGAAGCCCACCGATCTTAATATACAATTCATTTGGAAATTAACAAAATATATCAATATTTGAAATGAATATTTTGGTGGCAAAATATGAAAATAGAAATTGTAGCTTACATGGAAAAATATTTGGTTTGTCAACAGTTGAAAGCCGAACGTAAGAAGCCACCCAATTTATTACAACTGATGCCTACTCCTAGTTAAAAATAAGTGGATATCAATGGATTTCATAATAAGTTTACCGAAAGCTTCTATAAATCATGATGCTATTTGGGTAATTATCGATCAACTTATAAAATCAGTGCATTTTCTAACCATACGGGTAACTTATTCAAGAGATTGGTTGGCTCAATCATATATTCATGAGATTGTTAAATTACATGGAGTATCGACATCTATTGTGTTAGATCGAGACCTAAAATTTATTTTAAAATTTTGGGAAAGCTTGGATCATGAATTGGGGTCAACCTTAAAATTTAGTACGGTTTATCATACTTGGAAGATACGGTAAGGGCTTCTGTGCTAGAGATAAAAAGTAATTAGGATGATCATTTAGCGTTAGTAGAGTTTACTTACAATAATAGTTTTCAAGTAAATATTGGAATGACCCATTTTGAAGTATTATATGGAAGGATGTGTCGTTCTCCTATTCATTGGGAAGAAAAAGGAGATAGATGAATTTTGAGACCAAAAGTTATTAAGGAGATATCGTGTAAAATTAAATTGATCCATGAGATGTAAAGGGTGGCCTAAAGTAGGCAAAAGACTTATCCAAATCGGAAAAGATTAGAGTTAAAATTTGAAATCGGAGATTTTATCTTCTTGAAGGTATCGCCATCAAAGGGTATATCGAGATTTGGGGTTAAAGAAAAATTAAAGTCTAGATTTGTTGGACCCTTAAAATTTTAGATAAGATTGGTCAAGTGGCATATCGGTTAGCATTACCACTGAATTTAGGAAAGTGTATGGTATTTTTCATGTATCGATACTTCAGAAGTATATTTATGATCCGACCCATGTTATTGAATATGAGCTATTGACAATTAACGAAGATTTAATGTATGTTGAGGAACCAGTTTAGATTTTGGGTCGTAGAGTTCAAGTACTCCGAATAAATACTATTCCATTGGTAAAACAATTTATGGAGAAATCACTCGCAAGAAGAGGCCACACGGAAACAAGAGGATAAAATTCGGGACAAGTACTCACATCTTTTCCTTCATTAAGGTATATACTTTTATTCAAATTTTGGGGATGAAATTTTATAAGGAGGGAAGGATTGTAAGGATCGAGTTTCTAACTTAAATTAATCGTGATTAATTAAATTAATATAATTAAAATTAAAGTCAAAGAATGTAGAAAATTTGATCAAAAGGGTTAAATTTGTGAATTGGGCAATTTGGGTTTGATGCAAGTTGAGGCCTACATTCGGCCCAAAACTTGCACTGTAGACTGCTTGAGGCGCACCCTCGGCATGCCTTTGGCCCAAAATTATGAGTGTAAATATGAAGGTTTGCGCTTGATGCTTGCCCTCGATGCAAAATGCTGAAACTAAATCCCTTAGACCTCGCCCTAAGCACGCTCTAGCGAGCCCTTGGTGCAAAAATGTGCATGTGAAGGGCTAAGAACACGCTCGACATGCGCCTCAACACCCAAGAAGCACTGAGCTCGGAACGGTGTTTCAGTAGGGCCATGCTCGAGGCTTGCTCTGGCACAATCTTAGCGCAAACATGCGAAGGTATCTGCACAGTGGTGCACTTGATGAACACCTCGGCATGCCTTTGGCGTAGAATCCAAAAATGACTTACTTTAGGCCTACGCTTGACTCGCACTTGAGCGCCACTCGAGCGTGAGTTTAGCATATAATAACCGCCAAGGTTCTTCCACCGCCATTTTTGAGTGATAGAAGGAGAGAACGTAGAGAGAGAGATAAAAGGGAAGAGAGAGAAGAAAGGGAACGACATTCGGTAGATCAAGTTAGGTCGATCGTAGTAAAAGATTTTGATAAATTAGGTTGAGACAAGTACACCATAAATTCCCTCTTTCCTTTGTTATTATTTATTCCTGTTGTTTTTAGTATTATTATTCTAATACTCAACCATACTAAGATTTTAAAGTAAAATATATATATTTACTCGTCTATCATAATTTTATAATAAAATTTATCAAGAATTCATATTTAAATGTTTGTATTATAAATATATTATTATTTCATAATTCTCTTCATATTTAGAAATATAATAATGGTCCCTATATTTTTGTACTTCAAAGTTGTTAATTTTAAAGTATTACATACTATTTATATATACCTAAAATATATTATATATTTAATTATATATTGTATGCTTATTAAATTGTATTAAAATATCTAATTCTCTTCTGCATGTTTTACTATCAAATTTTATATTTATGAAATTGTTATGATAAAAATATATATGATATTATGAAAAAAAAACTCTGTAATTATGTTAAGAAAATATGAATATTTCTCCAAAATTATGAGAACTAAGAATTAAAAAATAAAGTATAGAGTTTTTTAAGTAAAAAAATAAAGAAATTAAACTAAAGATTATGATTCAATAAATAGTATATTTTGACATGACTTAATATATTATAGTAAAAGATCATCGTCTAATAATGACTTACATAACCACAGGTTAAGAAATGGCATTTGGCCCCACCTATAAAAAAAAATATGTATATGGCCCACCTTCGAGTCTTGAATAGAAACTTATGGCTTTTAATTATATAGACAATTGAATACAATCCAAATTTCGATCGATCGATCACTCATTTAGTTAATAAGGCCTACTAGCTTTGATCTTTAAAAAAATATAAGTTTTTAGCATATTTTGAATACTAAGGAAAAGCTAAGAAATCTAAAAAGATTTTGTATAAATATTATATTCATATCTTATATCATTATATTCTATTGTGATTTCTATTTCTACTGTTATTTTAAAGAACAAAGATTACATGTTCTCTGTTATATACTGTGCCTTATTGAGTATTTAATTTACTCTTTTATTATTTTACTAATCCTTTAAATGAATCAAACTAATTTCTGCCTGATAAATAAGAGTGAAGATCGACGTATTAATATTTGTATCCTTAGAGATTTTGTATGATAATCCCCTGACTTAAATAATATATGATGAATCTTGATATTATCTTTTGGTTAGATTAGTGCAATGGAATGCTTATGGAGCTATCCTAAAAAGTTTTGGCTATGTATATTAGCATGTGAATGCAAAGAATGATACATTTTGGTAATATATAAATTATTTTGATATTTATTGTTTTCACAAATTATGATATGATTTATCGGTATCTTTTTCTATAAAGGTTCGACGTGGTATAGCTTTGGATCGGTATGGAGCCATCAATGATATGGCATACATTTGAGTCCTGTGTTGATATATAAAATCTTGCTAATTTTAACTATATTTTCTTTAGAAGTACTTTGATTTGGACTCATACAGGCAACGCGTAGTTCACATTTTTTGTGCTTTTGTAGTCGCACTTGACACTTGGACACATGAATGATAAATCTATGTAATACGATACTATGTGATATTTCAAAGTTAATTTTTTATAGATATTTTAATATTTAACTAGCCTAATGATAAACACTGATTTTTATATTTTTATTGTCATTTTTTAGTAAAGTTTATTTAAATTATATAGTCAAACTATATATTTTAATTATACATGCTTTATTTTTTAAAAAAGAGCTGCTCTAAAATCTTAATATGTTAATGTAGTCGGTTTTATTTGGATATATTATTTTATATCTTCAAATCTCAATTTAATATCAAGTTTATTTTTAGATCAATTTGACTATATCAATTTTATACAATTCGCCTCTTATTCTCTCTGGTCGATTTAGTTTCAGGTTGATAGCGAAATATTGTAATTTTATGTTGTATTGTGTTATAAAAATCAGCACATTACAATTAATCATTGAAATCTTCAAACAAGTTTATATGTCTGGTATTTAACTTTTCGTATTTTATTTTATTTTTTTTCTGAACCTTATATGACTGAGC
>JAOVVI020009739.1:0-13428 GCA_028571085.2 Nepenthes alata
TAAAATGTGTATTAGTTTTGATTATGTGTTTATGATTATTATCAATACCGAACAACACTTTTATCCTTGAATTTGCTAAGCTCTTTTCTGTATATATTTGGATGCATGAATATATGTTATTAGTTTCTTACGGTCAAAGTTAAGGAGTTTATATGAAAATACTACAGTATCAAGAAATATAAAACCTACGACACATTAGTGTAATCTATAGTAATTAGATACTAATTTTTGTATCATGGCGATGATGAAATATATTATTTAGCGTGGATGAATACTTATAACCATATGACTATCGTAGGAGAAAATATTATGAATATTATTGGCGAAAAGTATTACAGATGGTATGAGTATGTTACAAGTATAGCCTTTAGAAGGATTGTAGGGATAATGAAGATATCATGTATAATCTCGCATCACTTATCCATCTGTTGGGGTGTAAATACACGATTTTTGTTTCACGATGATAGAATAAGGTCAAAGCGATTATTCGTGATATTTTATTATTATTAATACCTCTTAAGTTGAATTCAATGGAATTTATGAGTTGTATTTGGTAAAATTTATGCGTCAAATTCTATGTTATCAGATTTTATAGAATCCAAATTATTTATTGTTATTTAATATTCTGTTCATTCACATTAATATTCAAACTAAGAGATCCTTTTATTTCTTGTAATGTTGGATTCTAATGATTTTTTGCCTATTATTGATAAATGTTATTATCTTTGTAACATGAGGGTTCTAGATGACCTACTTGACTTTTACTTTTGAGTCATAGATATGATAAATTATAGATTTTTAGATAAATTTATCTGTTGGATATTATATTACTGTTATGACTTTTGATATATATCACTTATTGTATATTTAAAATATTTATTATTATTACATGTTTTTAATTTATTATCACTTGTTGGATATTTGATTCATCATTATATTTTATTGACTCCAAATTGAGTTAATTATATAGAATTAATAAATGATCCTATTTTTTCTGTGAGACTTTCAGTAGAGAGAATTTTGGAGGTTACTTGTTATCATGTCAGTGGGAGACACATTAGATACATTTTGAAAGAGGATTGATGGTTTATTTTCGAGTTGCGACCCGTAAATTAAAAATTTTTATTTTAGTAAATATTTTATTGAAATGTAACTAAAATGATAAATGTATTATTAAAAATGTTGAAACTATTAAGAACATTTAATGATTTTAAGATTTAAAATTTTTTGAGTGAGCGGTTCGAATTGTGTTTGATAGTTAGGGCTCGGATCATCTTAATGTATCACTTGACAACTTAATTCCTTATATCTGTTCGATTTAATGGCACGATATAAAGACTTTCTGATGAAATAATCATGAGTTTAATCTCTATAACTTTTATTTTGTTATAATTATTTTTTATCATATAATCTAGAATATGTCTATATTTAATTCACAATTCAAATTCAAAAAGCCACTCTCATGAGATTATTTATTATACAACAAAATTGTTCTCATATGTTCTCAAATTAACTAAAGCGACTTTAATACTATTTTTGTTTTTTTATTTTAGTTTTGAACTGAATAATAGTACCATGGATACCATTTAATTATTTATAAAATACTATTAATAACGTGATGTCTCATCAATTCATCCATACTGATAGGTTTGGCTGAGAATGGACGATGGATGGACAGTACATCACTTGATGATATTTTTAATACGACTAAAATATATAATTAGAATATTGTTTAAGTTAAAATTTAAAAATATCCCGATCGTTGTAAACAGTTTGAGAGAAGACAAAATCACGGGCCCCAATGCATGAGAGCATTGGAGCCCCTTCAACTCAATATCATTCAGTGAATCATATACATTTAACAGCTAATATTTATTTTTTAAAATGATATAAAATTAATTTCTTTTTATTTTTTTTAACATTGAAATACCATGATACATATATTATTTAAAAACTAAATACAAAATTATCATAATTTTAATTATTTTAAAAAATAAAATCTTAACTATTAAATACATAATTCTCTTTCTTGCATCAACTGGTGCAACCGAGGCACGTTCGTCGTGCCCTCACATTCGCTTTCTTGCATGCGTTATTTTTGGTTTGGAGGACGCATGCATGCATGCATGTAGCCGTCGATGATGCTGTCACGTTCAAATTATTGAAAAGAATGATATCATATATTTTAACATAATGTTTTATTTATTTATATAATTTTTAAAATAAATTTATTAATATAAATAAATAAATAAATATTATATTATATTATTTAAAAATAAGCCAAAAATATTCAATGATTATTTCGTAGATATTTTTTTTAAAAAAAATTAAAATTAGCATCGATGTGATATATAGCCAATGGCCCACCTCTGCATTCATCCTCCCTTGGCTTGTATCAATTATTGTACTATAAATTGATTATAATGTCACGTATAATATGAGTTTGGCGTGACCATTTTCTTGGAAGGATAAGTATATTGATTTTATCTTTAGTTTTTTTGGCTGAATTATGTTAATTATATACTTATGAAGGAGATAATTTTGAATTTATTAATATGGACCAAGCCTTTTAGTTTCCAATAATTCACTGAAAAATGCCTCAACAAGACGCCCTACCATACTATTGTCCAATAGCAAAACGTCAAGCACAAGTTGTTTTACGATCTTCATGTACGCCATTAGAGTTACATCTATTAGGAAATACAGCCTAATGTACAGTTGAAAATTGTATATTTGGGAATATGTCTGCGTATTTTTATATTTTAATATTTTTTATTCATTTTTTTTATTATTTTTTTCTTTTTCTTTATTTGTTTTCTTTTTCTTCTCCCGCTCGTTTTGTAATATAAAGGTAGAAGCCTTCTGTAATTCAAAATATATTCAACAATGCATTGAATGATTGAGCTGCGTCCGTCTCCTTCCTGCACACCTCACCCACACATCTCTCTCGCCTTTCTCATATCACCAATTTGTCGCCATCATCCTCTTTGTTTCGATACTGAACTTTTTATGGTATCAGAGACATAGTGTCTCCACCGATTTTGTACGAAACCATATCAAACACAATCAACCCGTCTATCGCCTCTTCACACGAACACATGCGACTTCAAACCCTCACAGATCTCACAAATTCCTTCCGGTTGGAAGTCGGTGACAATCCTGCCATTACTCTTGCCATCGACTTACTTACCGCCGACAACTATACGACCTGGTCCCAAGCCATGCGTCGAGCCTTGAGAGCCAAAAATAAACTTCTGTTCATCGAGGGCACGGTTCACAAACCGAATGATTCAAATTTAAAATTTGGGGACGTTGCAACGATATGGTTGTTTCCTGGATCCAAAACTCGATTAGCCCATCAATTAAATCCAACGTTGTCTTCGTCGATGATGCTTTTGAAATCTAGAATGAATTGCGCGACAGGTTTACCCAACAGAACGGGCCACGAATTTTTAAATTGAAGAAATCGTTGGCCAGCCTGCTGCAAGAACAGGACTCTGTGTGCGTGTATTACGGTAAGCTCAAAATTTTGTGGGATGAACTCCTGATTCATGATCCCCTCCCAAACTGTGATTGCGGCAAGATGAAAATTCTTGCTGACAAATACCAATGTGATTGTGTTATATAATTTTTGATGGGATTAAACGATTCCTACTCTAATGCCCGGGACCAAATCATGATGATGGACCATTTTCTTTCTGTTAACTGAGTGTTCTCGGTTATTCAGCAACAAGAACAGCAGCACCAAATGCTGTCTGTCACCCAGATCTCAAACACGGTAGCCTTAACTGCCAAACGAAACCTTAGTTCTTTCAAATACAATGTGAAAATCAATCACCCTGTCAAGAAAGACAGACTTTTCTGCGTTCATTATAAGATCACAGGGCATTCTGTTTAATAGTGCTTCAAACTTGGCAATGCTGATGCGCCCATGTGTTCTTACTGTAACAAAATCGGGCATATTGTTGAAAAATGCTACCTGCTACATGACTTTCCACCGAATCACAAGTTTCATGAAAAAACTGGGAACATAACCCCTTCGGCCAACTTGTCTAGCTTCAAACTTCACACCGATCAAGAAGGAAACAGTGATGACAGAGTTGCACTGACTAAAATGTAATTCAAACAACTCATGGACTTAATTCAATCGAAGGATACTACTGCCAAAATAATTCAGCCCATGTTCGACTCAATTATCGAGCAGTCAAAGGTTGCCAACATGACCGGTAATATCTTTGTTGTTTCTCCCTTTCATAATCATCATAAAGATAATCAGCATGTATGAATTTTGGACACTGAGACCACAGATCATATGATATATGATCCCTTGTTATATGCTCATTATAAGGTCCAGATTTCATGCTCTGTCAAACTTTCAGATAGAAGTAAAGTATTTGTTTCTCATATTAAAAATAATAAATTCACTGATAAATTAATATTATAAAATATCCTCTGTGTTCTTTCATTCTCTTTTAATCTAATTTTGATAAAATGGCTAACGGATACCATTAATTACTGTATATTTTTCTTTTCTAATATTTGTTTGATTTAGGACTTTGCCACTTGGACAATGATTGGGATGAGTGAAGAAAAAAATGGATTATATTATCTGAAGCACACATAAATACCCTAAAATACTCTAGCTATTTTCCTTCTTAAGAATTCTAATTTAAACATGAAACCTTCAGTTCACTACGTTTTGTCTCCAATTGATATTTGGCATTGCCGTTTAGGGCCCATATCTCATTCTAGACTTAGGATGATTGATAATTCTCTTGTAAAAGGAATATCACATTCTATTAATAATAATCCTTGTTCTGTTTGTTACATGGCTAAACAACATCGTCTTCCTTTTTCTTCTAGAACCCATAAGTCAGACACTTTATTTGAAATGATTCACTGTGATATATGGGGACCTTTCTCTGAGATTTTCTATGATGGATACAGATATTTTTTAACCATCATTGATGATCTCTCTAGAAGTACATGGGTGTACCTTATAAAACAAAAATCTGATACCAAATAATGTTTAGAAAATTTCTATAATCTTGTTGTAACATAATTCAACACTAAGATTGGAACCATAAGAAGTGATAATGAATCTGAATTTAACATGAGAGAATTTTATAGTAAAAGAAGTATAATTCACCAACGGAGTTGTGTTGAGACTCCACAATAAAATGGCATAGTTGAGCGTAAACATCAACACTTGTTGAATGTTGCCAGGGCTATACGATTTCAGTCTAGGCTACCCTTACGTTTTCGGAGTGACTGCATACTTACAGCAGCATATCTCATAAATAGAACGCCAACCCCGTTATTGGATACTAGGACTCCATACAAAGTCCTTTTTGACGTAAAACCCAATTACAAACATTTACGAATATTTGGTTGTTTGTGCCTTGCCTCCATCATCTCCCATGGCCGTATAAAGTTAGATCTTAGAAGTAGAAAATGCGCCTTCTTAAGCTATCCTTTTGGTGTTAAAGGATACAAACTAATCGACCAAAGTAGCTATACCACTTTTTATTCAGGAGATGTGATCTTCCATGAAGATGTATTTCCTTTTCAAAAAGATGACATTGACCAAAGCTCCAATACTCAACCCGATGCATGCTCATTAGAACCATCTATTATAAATACCGACCAATTGTGGCAAACACAACTGGTTCCACCCAATTTTCAAGATTCTCCTTCAAACCCCGTAGTTGAATCCACGACTAATATTAGTAAAGAAATCCCCACTGTTCCTGTTCACAATTAGGAGTGGGAATAACTAACCAATGATCATTCCAAAAATGATGTCCAATTCACTAAAATTAACCAGATACCCGTCCGACGAACCACTCAAGTTCACAAAGCGCACGAATATCTAAAAGAATTTCATTGTCACCAAATATCTCAGACTACACACACTCAATCAGACGTCCAAACACCTTCAGGTAAACCATATTCCATTACAAACCATATCTCATATAAAAAACTGTCTCCCACCTTTAGTCATTTTTCTGCTGCCATAATGTCTCACTCTGAACCATACACATATACTCAAGCCATTCGGGATGAAAAATGGCGGGAAGCCATAGACAGCGAAATGCACGCGTTAGAGCAAAATAAGACATGAATTCTTATTGACTTACCATCCGAAAAGAGAACCATCGGCTGCCGATATGTTTTTAAATTAAAATTCAATAGTGATGGCAGCATTGAGAGATATAAATATAGATTAGTTGTAAAGGGATACATACAACAAGAATGGATAGACTATCATGAAATATTTTTTCCTGTTACCAAACTAACCACAGTATGATGCCTCTTAGCCATGGCTGCCATCAAAGGGTGGCATTTGTATCATTTTGATGTCAACAATGTCTTCCAACACGGCACTTTAAATGAGGAGATCTATATGCAGAAGCCCCCCGGGTACACTAAAGAGACAACTAATCAAGTTTGTAAATTATTGAAAAGGATATATTGCCTCAAACAGGCCTCTAGACAGTGGTACTCCAAGCTATCTACATCTCTCCTTACTTTTGACTTCACCCAATCCAAAGCTGATTACAGCCTATTTACCAAGGAAGATGATCAATCTTTTACAGTGTTACTTGTATATGTTGATGACATCATTGTGGCAAGTAGTTCTTTGAACTCCATTAACTCTGTTAAATCATTTCTTAATCGTACCTTCAAAATTAAAGATATTTGCATTTTACGATATTTTCTTGGGATCGAGGTTGCACGGTCATCGACAGGTATCCATATTTGCCAAAAAAAATATGCCATTGATATTTTAGCTGATTCTGGTACTCTTGGTTCCAAATCCCTTAAACTTCCAATGGACCAAAATGTGAAGTTGAGTAAAGAGACCGGAACCATTTTACAAGATCTTAGCATCTACCGCAAACTAACTGGAAGGCTCCTCTATCTAACAGTGACCAGACCTGATATATATTATGCGGTCCATATTTTAAGTCAATTCATGACTCGACCGACCTCTAGCCACATGAATGCTGCTTATCAAGTGCTCCGATATCTTAAACAAAATTTGGGACAAGACATATTATTTTTTCTACTTCTAACATTCAACTTTGAGCTTTTTGTGATACAAATTGAGCTTCATGTCCAGACACTAGAAGATCCCTCACCGGGTACTGCATTTTTATTGGGAATTTCCTTATTTCCTGAAAATGCAAGAAACGGACTGTGGTCTCTCGTTCTTCCGCAGAAGCTGAGTATCGATCCATGGCTACCACCTGTTATGAACTCTCTTGGCTCCGCTATATCCTACTTGATCTACGGGTACCACACTCTCACGCTGCCAACCTTTACTACGACAATCAAGGTGCTCTCCACATATCGGCCAATCCTGTTTTTCATGAACTTACCAAGCACATTGAGTTGAATTGTCATTTGGTTCGCGATAAGATTCAAGACGGGAGTGTTCACACTCACCATGTGACCACTCACAATCAACTTGCAGATATGTTCACCAAAATATTACCCTCACACCATTTGAAGATCCACTTATCCAAGATGTGCATAATTAATATATATGCTCCACCTTACAGGGGGGTATTAGGAAATACAGCCTAACATATAGCTGGAAATTACATATTTGGGAATATATGTATATTTGGGAATATATCTGCGTATTTTCATATTTTTGTATTTCCATATTTTCTGTTCATTTTTTTACTTTTCTTTTGTTTTCTTTATTTGTTTCCGTTTTCTTCTCCTGCTCGTTTTGTAATATAAAGACAGGAGCCTTTTGTAATTCAAAATATATTCGACAATACATTGAATGATTGAGTTGCGACCGTCTTCTTCCTGCACACCTCACCCACACATCTCTCTATCCTTTCTCACCTCAGCAGTTCGTCGCCATCATTCTCTTTGTTTCGATACTGAACTTTTTTAACATCGTCCCAAGCTTTAATGAAATAAGTATACATTTTTTAGAATACTTGTTTTCTTTATTTGCTTGGAAAATTTTAAGCGGAAAAGATTATTCATTAGAAATGAATTTTGTTATAGAATTATAAATAGTTAACATATAAGGGATGGGATATTACTTTGTTCTTGAAATTTAGGAATTCTTAAGTGATCACCGCTATGAAATATAATAATTAATTTAACAATAGATTTAGAAAAGATAAAAATAAATGCCTAGAAAATAATATAGAAAATTAGGATGAGAAAAATGAGTTGGAATTTACCTCCAATTGAAAGCCATTTGTTCTTTTAAGATATCATATAATGGATAATTTTATTCACAAGAGTCTTACAATCAATTGTTAGAAAAATGTCTCACATGACGAGACATATAAATTATTAATTTATTAAATTAATTAAATAATCTTATTAGTTTATATATATTTAATTATTTAGAAAAAATTTCTAAAAGACACGCCTGTTCAAGACATATCATTTGATAGAAAGGATAGGGGCATTTTGATAATTTGGGAATGATCCTCTCTCCCTCTATAAAAGGAAATCATTGGCCATCCTTTTGGGACACACAAAACTTGTATAATATTTTCATAAGTTATAAGGAGAAAGAGAGAGAAATCATCTCCCGGTTCTTCGAGACAAGAACTATTACAGTTGGGTATAAATGTTTAATGATCATGGATCCATGTACGTATTTTTATTCTTTATACATGATTAATAAATGAAAAAATATGATAATAAAGATCCTATGGATTATAGTATTATCTCACTAAAATTTTCTTACATCAATGGCTCCTGAGAAAGACTGGACAGGTCCAGCATATGAAAGCAAAACATACATACTTCATGAATGAAACACGTTTTGTAAAATATCTGCTGGATGGTTGATGAAATTATCAGTCTTGAGATTATCGATTTTGTCTCGATTCATCCTTTTTGACGGATTAGTCAATGCTTAAGCAAAGACAGCACCTTGCATTCCAACACTATAGATTTCTATGAATTAGACTATCAAAAATTGCAGAACCATGCTGGAGAGAAGACAAAATGAGAAGTAAAAATGAATTAATTTATGATATTTCATATCCAGATTTTTCATGATGTTTTATTATGAGTTCTATGCTTCCACTGCCTTTGGTTTATCCCCAATAAAGTTCAAGCAAATCCCACAACACAATATGTATTAAGGGTATGCAAAACAAAATTTAAAAGAATATTCTTTATTTCTAATAGTTGCAAACAGTAAAAGCAAAGCTATAAGTTTTACAGATTCTAAGGGTGTAGGAAAAAGTAGTGCCAGTCAGAAACTAAATTCAAGAGGATAATGACGATGAGAAGTGCTTACTATACACAAGGGGTTTGGGTCCGGCCAGCCACCCTACTGCTAGTAGCGTGGTAGAACCACGCCCCTTAGGCCTGTCATGACAGACGCACGCCCGGCATGCCATAATAGCAGGCCTGACACCTTAAAAGTTGCAGCCGCCTCCATCCAGAGTGGGTCAACTGCCCACATATAAAATAGACTGCAGTAGGCTTTCGGAGAGAGAGAGACAACGCCTAGGTTTTCAGCGTCCTCGTCCATATTTTCAGCAGCCTCTCGAACACGATACCTTTGATGGGTCATCGTCCTTCATGACAGGAGCACGCGGACCCAGCGTCTTTTCCAAAGACTCCAAAAGTTTACGTCTTTTCCTACTTTGAGTACGCGGACAACGATACCACGAGGGAGTGACCCCAATAAAATCAACTAGTGACAACATCCATCCAAATTGATCATAACAATAAACCTATTCAATAGCTCTTGGAATTAATTTTGGAAATGTGATCAATGCATAAAATCAGGAAGTCTTGATATTTAATTCACCATATGAAATCTGGCATATGCTTCTATTCAAATAGGAAAATGGGTATTACACAATTATGTCGTGAATATTCAAATAAAATATTTTACCCGATGTTTATTTAATGGAAACAGTGTGAATTGTTTAATATTTGATTATTACTGTTTGAATATTTAAACAAAACATTCAAATTTCATTGTATGTGCATGTTTATGTGAGGTCATTTCCTTTCTTATAAGAAAGATTTGAATATCATGATTTAAAAATTTTCCAAAGTTATATATTAAGGCATATAGAGAATTTGTGGAGTAATTAAAGGTCATCATTGTATAAAATTATCAAATCGTACAAGTTAATAGTTGAAGCTAACAAAAAATGCCCAAATATATAACACATGGAGATTGAGAATTGCACCTCAATAACTTTTTTATTCCGCATTATTTGAGATATGCTATTAGATATTTTTTTTATTATTTGTATTGAAATTGATAAATAATTATTTTACTATTAATATAAAATATTTTAATTTATTTCATATTTTATGTAGTCAAATAAATTTTGAGAATTGATACAAGTCAAGTTTATTGATGTTTTATCGTACCGACAGTAAGCCTCATATAGAGATAATTTTTGAGGAATAATGGCACCGATTTAGGTAGGTAATTTTTAATAATTTTATAGAATTTTGATAAGATGGATATGCTTTTATTTTTTATTTTTTTATATGCAAACGTAAAAACTCAAATGTTAAAGTGAATATTAATTGACTAGAAAATTTTAAATTATTATGTATTTGAACTTATTGCCATTGTATTAGTATATCGAATAAGGAAATTGATAGGTCCCAATGTAAGGGCCCATAAAACACGGTCCAAAGGAATGACTCAAGTGAGAAGCCCAGGGCACAAGCCAGTATCCCGAAGGCTGGTACAACGACAAAGGTCCGAGAACTTCCAAAAGCTCTAGGACACAGCAAATGACAGATGTCATCCAAGTACGAGGATCAGAAGGAAAATGCCCGAGAGCCCCAGAAGTTTCACCAAGTCACAAATAAGTCCGAGAAGTCATGGAAAGACTCGAGGACCCTCCACGAAAGACCAAAGATCCTCCAAAAGACGGTTAATATCCGAGAGCTGCCTTATCCAACGAGTCCACAAACTCATAAAGAGACAAGGCACGCCACCCAAAGACGAGGACTACCCCATGCACGGCCGAAAGCGCCAACTAAGCAACTTCGTCGCCTCCAAGAAGCACGCGCCATCACGAAGAATCCAAACGGCTCCTGACACGTCAAATCTGCAGAGGAGGCGCCGTATCAGCAGGACCGGCATCCCTGGCATGCCATATCTTCAGAACAGACGCCCATCCAATGGGCCGACGACAGGTGTCCCTGACACGCCGTACCAGCATGGAAGGTGGGAGGCACGTCTGGTGCACAGCCAGCAAAGTAGGCGAGCGGTCTCTCGGCCACACAATGGCTGCCACATGTCATCTTTCCAATGGCATGATTTCCCTTATAAATACCCAGCAATGGCTCTTGCCTGAGGGGACCTTCTTTCGGCCTCCTTTTTCCCAGAAGAACGGAGAAGAAAATCAAGTGTTTGGAGAGCTTCCAAAAGAGAAAGCCTCAAAAGAAAAAGGAAAGATAATCCCAAATCTTATATATTGAAAAGACTTTCACCCATAGTGAAGCATTTAAAAAGGCCGAGAGCCTCGTAGTTTTTTCCTCCTCATTTAAGAGGAGGTTTTTACGTAAAAATCTTTAACCCGATCTCTCTCTCCCTACTCAGTATCCCTAACACTTGTGTTACAATTGGACCCCCCGGTTCCCGGAACGCAACATTGGCACCGTTTGTGAGAAACCGCGACAAAAAGCTCGTCGCTTCCTGCCATCACAGAACAACCAGCACGCCAAAAATGACGAACAAGTCAGCAAGTACGTCTATCAAGGAGACGGGACCCTTCAACAAGTGCCTCCCATCAGGCGACATGACGAGTGGCGATCCCGGTGCTAGCGTGCGCAAGCTGGTGAAGAAGGTGGACAACCTCTCAAGAGCAGTCCGTGCCCTCCACGAAAGGATGGACGAGCAGTCCGGGGGACATACCCTGGAAGTTCGCATCCGCTAGCGCCCCAGGAGTGATTAGCTGCGCGAGCTCTTGGCAAGTTGAGGGACTACCTCAACAGAAAGAAGTCCATGACCTGGGCCTCAATGAAGAGAGGGCTCAAGAGGCTCTGAAAAACGGTCTTCGGACCCAAGACCGGCAAAGTAAGTCAGCCAAAAGGACGAGAAGACCCCCTGCCCCCGGTGACAGGGAAAGAAAGAAGAAGGGCTGGTGCCCAATTGAAGACCCATGGACCGTCCGGGCAAGACGAGCCCGAGCAGATGGTCCTTGGAGAAGACAGGCCATTAGGGCCAGCTACCCTCACTGAGTCCCTCACCAACATCCTGAGGCAAATCAGAGACGAAGAGTTCCTAAGATGGCCCAAGGCGTTGAAGAATCCAGAAGGAGGCGACAAGAGACAATACTGTCATTACTACTGCAGTCGCGGCCACGACACTGAGGACTGCACGAAACTCAGGGCGGAAATTGAGCGACTGGTAAAGGAAGGCTATCTCGACAGACTCCTGCCACAACCCGGGCACGACCCTAGAGCAGCAGGATGCAGCCAGTCGTGCCGCTCTAAAGGCAAGGCCATAATGGACGCAGAACACACCTGACCATCGACTGGGGGGGCAATGTTGGGTCCCAATATAAGGGCCCATAAAACACGGCCCAAAGGAAAGGCCAAAACGTATGCCAACTGAGACTCGGGAGACTATTGTAATGTGAGAATTCAGAATGGCCCTGTAGGCCTCCCAATATAACACGTACACATGAATGAAAGCGTCGCTTCTATCATAAAGTATTCTTGTGCCCCCTCATCAACAACAAATCAGCTCACAACTCAAAGCTAAAAACTCGGTTGCGACCGAGCGGTCCAAGAGGCCGGGCCCGAGAGGTCATCACTCAAAAGCTCGGCTGCGACCGAGCGGTCTAAAGCAGACCTCACAGTTCAAGCAACAAAAACTCGGCTAAACCGAGTGGCCCCAGAGGCCGGACCCCAGAGGTCAAGCAATAGAAACTCGGCTGCGACCGAGCGGCTCCAGAGGCCGGAACCCAAGAAGTCAAAAAGTTAAAAGGCTGAAAATCCTAAGGAGATCACACGCTCAAAGTTAAGACCAAGGCGCCATACACCGCGCCGCAAAAAAAAAAGAGGAAGAGAGGAAAACAAAAATCACAACACTTGGAGGAGATTACCATCCCAAGAAGAATAGCGATTTCATGCCAAGCAGTCGAGGACATCGAACCCCTTGGCATGGGGGCTATGATAGGCCTCAATGTAAGGGCCCATAAAATACGACCCAAAGGAAGGGCCCAAGTGAGAAGCCCAGGGCACAAGCCAGTATCCTGAAGGCCGAGACAACGATAAAGGTCTGAGAAGTTCTAAAAGCTCGAGGACACAGCAAATGGCAGATGTCATCTAGGTATGAGGATCAGAAGGGAAAGGCCTGAGAGCCCCAGAAGTTCCATCAAGTCATAAATTAGTCCGAGAAGTCATGGAAAGACCCGAGGACCCTCCACGAAGGACCAAAGA
>JAOVVI020009740.1:0-13428 GCA_028571085.2 Nepenthes alata
TTAGGCACATTTTTGTACATATACCGTTTGGTGAATACAATTCTCATTCTTTAAGTGCCAATGCTTGCTTTGTCTTCCTCGGGTCGTTGGGGTGTTCGGTCCCCTCATGACACGCCCCTTTTAAGGGGACGTAGTCTTAACTTCCAAACCTTTAGGCCATCTTAGGCTGAAGATGCTATCTTCATGGTTGCCATACGCCTTCCGCCTCATACCCTCTAGGTTTTGAGCTCAACCCCTAAGGTTGCTTGGCTCCGTGGCCAAGTTTTAATCCGACCTTTTGGGCAGCTCGGTTACAATCGAGTTTTTAATATGACCTATTGGGCCGCTCGGTCACAGTCAAGTTTTTAGCTAGACCTTACTTTCGAACCTTTTGATCGTCTTAGACTGAAGATGCTACCCCTAGGGTCGCTGCATGGTTGCTGTCTTATTCCCCATAAGTTTTAAGTTCAATCTCTAGGGTTGCTTGGTGCTTCAGCCAAGTTTTAATTCAACCTTTTGGGCCACTCGGACACGTCCGAGTTTTAGTTGACCTCTCAGGCCGCTCAATCATAGCCGAGTTTTTAGTACAAGTGAGAGGGTTGCTTTCACTTGATTTAGGGGCAGCCCAGGTCTGGTGAGTTAATGGGATGACATGTAACATTTGATGATATGGAAGACAAGGAATAAAAAACAGGCAATTTAGGTTAACAAAACGTGTTCTGAGCATATCAAATGGTGCATTTTGCCTTACCTGATCATCTATACGCTCATTGATAATACCTCTTGAGGTGTGCGGCGTTCCATGTTCAGGGGACCAATTTGCCTTCTTGGGTGCGCAACTTAGAGGCCCTGTTTTGAAAGATAGCAAAGATTAGAAATGACCCTTTCTAACTTGGAGAGAGTTTATTTCGGCCGGTATTTTTGCCCGTGGCCTCTATCCTCCTTAGCACCAGGCCCCCTATCTTGAACCGTCATACCTTCACCTTCTTATTGTAATAGTGGGTAACCCGTTACTAGTATGCCGCTGTCCTTAGCCTTGCTTGGTCTCAAACTTCCTCGAGCATGTCGAGGTTTTCACGAAGCCATTGGCTGTTGTGGCTCGGACTGAAGCATTCTACCCGGAGACTCGGAAGGCCAACCTTTACTGGAATGACCGCTTTGACCTCATAGCACAGGCTGAAGGGTGTTTCTCTCGTGGGTTCTCTCGGGGTCGCTGTGGACGATTGGAATTTTGGCTGAGCATTCCTTGGTTAATCGAAGCCCTGCCAGTAAGGTTTCGTACTCCACGGCGTTATTTGTGGCTGGGAACCCCAAGGTCATTGAATATTTTATCTCCGACCACTCGGGTGCTCGTAGCACAATGCCAGCTCCACAGCCTTCCTTCATTGAGGAGTCGTCCACGTGTAGTGTCCACGTTGTTGCTTCGTTCAATTCTCCCACGCCGGGCTGGTTTAGGTCACCAAGGGCTGGCGTCATCATCTCCCCAATGAAATCCGCGAGGGTCTGACCTTTCAAGGCTCGCCTCAGGAGAAATTTGATATCAAACTCACCCAACTCAATGGCCCACTTGACCAATGGTCCGGATACCTCAGACTTCTACAAGATGGCCCTCAGTGGCTGGTCAGTTAGGACCACCACTTTATACTCCTGAAAATATGGTCTAAGCTTTCGCGCAGAATATGCCAGCGCCAGAACAATCTTCTCCGTGTGTGGGTACCTGGTTTTTGCATCCACCAGGGTCTTGCTTACATAGTAGAGGGGTTGCTGTCTATCATGCTGATGCCGTACCAATACCGAGCTCAAGGCCATATCGGACACTGTGAGGTATAGGTACAATTCCTCGCCTGGTTAGGGAGAAGCTAAGAGAGGCTGTCTCGACAAGTAGTTTTTAAGCCCTCGAAATGCCTCCTCGCAGTCGTTATTCCACCAAAAGTTGTGGATTTTCATTCCTCTTAGGGCTTTGAAGAATGGCAAGTGCTTCTCAACTGATTTGGCTAAAAAGAGGGAAAGGGCCGCTACCCGTCCAGTGAGCTTCTAGACTTCCTTTATTGTCTGGGAAGGTTGCATGTTGAGAATGGCCTTGATCTCTTTTGGGTTAGCCTCAATCCCCCGATGTGACACGATATAGCCCAGGAACTTCCCCGACGCCACCCCAAATGTACACTTGTTTGGGTTGAGCTTCATTCCGTGGGTTCTGAGTACATTGAAGGTCTCGGTTTGGTCCAGGACATGGTGACCGATTATTTTGCTTTTGACAAGCATATCAACTATGTAGACCTCCACGTTCCTACCTATCTAACCCTCGAATATTTTGTTCACGAGTCACTGGTAAGTGGCGCCCATATCAACTATGGGTTGAACTTCCCTTGATCCGTCATGAACGATGTGTGTTTCTCATCTTCGGAACTCATCTTTATCAGGTTGTAACCTAAGTATGCGTCCATAAAGCTTAGGAGTTCGTGGCTGGATGTTGAGTCTACAAACTGATCAATTCTGGGGAGAGGGAAGATGTCATTGGGGCATGCTTTATTGAGGTCCGTGAAGTCCATATAAATCCTCCACTTCCCGTTGTTCTTTTTTACCATGACCACGTTGGCCAGCTAGTCCAAGTACTGCACCTCCCAGATGAACCCAACATCTAGGAGCTTCTTCACCTCTTCGTATATGGCCACCAACTTTTCTGCGGAGTCATTCCTGCGCTTCTGCATGACGAGCTTATGATGTGGATCTATACCCAACTTGTGGACCATTGTTTCAGCGAAAATTTCTAGCATATTGCTTGGCGACTAGGTAAAGACGTTTGAGTTCTCCCGTATGAAGCTGGTTAGTTGGTCTCGAACAATTTCTGGTAATGAGCTTCCGATCTGGACATATTTCTCCGAGTTCTTGGGATCTAGTAGGACTAGAACAGTAGGTTCCCCGGGCCGTGCCTGCTACAACGTGACCTCGTCCCTCAGGTCAAGATCTTCCATGGGTTGTGGAAGGGGCGTCTGCGTGGTCTGAGATAAATAGCACGTTCGTCCAATGGATTGATCTCCGAGGACCTCCCCGTTACCAAATGGAGTCAAAAACCTTATTTTTAGGTGCAGGATGGAAGTTACTGCACCAAAGGTGGCCAAGTAGGGATGTCCAAGTATCACATTGTAGATTGACGGAAGGTCCACGACCAAAAAGGTGAGGACCTTGGACGTAATCCTCAAATATGTTCCCAACGTTACCTCATACTGGATGACATCCTGAACAGGTACTGGCTCATTGTCTAGCCCGTAGAGTGATCCCTCTAGTGCTCTCATTTGACGTCTCTTAAGTCCCAATTTAAGATAGGTATCGAGGTAAAGTAAGTTCCTAGAATATCGATTATCAATAAAAACTTGTTTCATCCTGTAGTCATTTATTCCATCCGAAACCAGTGCGGTTACAACCAGGGGATCGGAGTGGGGAAACGTTATATGGGCTATGTCCTCGTTGCTAAAACTAATAATTTCATCTCTGGTCCCCGTCCTTGGTTTCTTTACAACGATGACCTCCTGACCGTTTTCTTTATCCGGGCGGGTCGATATCATATTTACGACCCCTGCTACTACTCGGTTTCTAAGCTGGTCAGCCACAACATAGCCTACTGTTCCAGAAGCTTGTCCTGGTCTTTGTAAGAAGCGGTTGAGGAGACCCCTCCTTATCAGCTCCTCTATTTTCGTCTGCAGCGTCCGACAGTCCTCGGTGCTGTGGCCCCCGCTGTAGTGATAGTGGCAGTATTTTATCTGAACACCACCTCCTGGATTCTTCAACGACTTGGGCCACTGCAAAAATTTCTCCTCCTGGATTTGGATCTGGATCAGCATGTTCGTACAGGTGTCGTTTAATGGCGTGAGGTGTACAGGCCTGGGCTCCCTTCGAACGATCTGCTTGGACTTGTACTGCTTCTTTATTGTCTGGAGACTCGGATGGTCCCCGCCTTTTCTCTTTCCTTCCATCGCCCTTGGGTGGGAGTTCTCATCCTTCTCTGAATGCTTCGCGTCGTTGGCTTCTTCGACCGTAATATATGCTCTGGCCACGGCCTCAGCCTCCGTGAACGTCTGGGGACCCTTATGGATGAGGTGCTTGAACAATGTGTCTCCCTCTAAGGGAGATAGGAAAGCGTTCACTTTTACCCCATCAGTCAACTTTGAAATTTGTCTAGCCTCCGCTATAAATCGAGTCAGGAATCCCCTTAAGCTCTCCCTAGCACCTTGCTTCACCCGGGTGAGGTGCCAAGGCTTCTTTTCCGCCCTCTGACTGGAGGCAAATTGTGAGAGACAAACCGCTGTCAGCTCAACGAAGGTGCGAATAGAGTCCACTTGCATCCCGTAGAACCACACTCTCGCATCCTCCTTCAGTGTCAGGGGGAAGCACTGACATATGGTCATTTCGTCCATCCCGTGGAGACTCAAATGCTCGCGGAAGTGGTTTAGGTAGTCTATCGAGTTGGCACTTCCGTCATAGACGTCGAGATTTGGCATTTTGAACTTTGGTGGGGGCGTCCTTGCTCTGATTTCTTCTATGAATGGGGATTGGAGCACATTGGCTCATCCTTTGCTGTTTTCGCCGAAGACGCGGTTCCAAACCTTCTCCAGTTTCTCCTCCACGTGGGATGGAGCTGCTACCTTCTTTTCGTTGAGATGGTTTCTCAACTCGTAAGGCTCTCGGTCTACATGTCACTCGGAGACTCCCCTGACCCTAGGAGGGGCATCGTCTTGTGGAACCGCCTCCTGAGCGGCGCATTCCTGGTTACTTCGGACGGACCAAAGGTTGCGCCTCTCAGGGCATTCCTCCTGAACCCGAGGACCTAAGCGGCCCTCTAGTCTATGGGGGACCCTACTACTTGAGGCAACTTGGGTCCTCGGGACTTTGCGTTGGCTGGCTTGCCTATCCGAGCACTCTCTCCCCCTGCCCCCATTTTGGGACGTCGCTACCTGGGAGGCCTTGGAAGGGGCTTCTTTTGCCCGATCATCCATTCTGGAGCAGAGGGTTAGGAAGGCCTTGGACATGTTGTCCATTCTGGTAGTTAGGGCCTGAATGACTGGGTAAGGGTGGTCCTCTACCCCGACACAGGCGGCGGGGCCGTTGTCACGTGAGGCTGCCTCCCTGACCGGCGCACTTACTTGTACCCTGGTGTTTACTATGCTGGACCTTTGAGAGAGGTTATCGGAGCATTTTCGGACGTTATGTGAAAATGTGAAAAGTTGACTTTCAATCGCTTCTCACAGACGACGCCAATATTGTATCCGCGGATCCCGGCCGCGCGCGGCTAAAGATTCGAATGAGCGTTCGGAGCTTTTGGGTACACTCGGATAGGATCCGTGCAACACACAAGAGATCTCGCTATCTTTTGTGACTTAGTATGTGGTCCGGGAAGTAGGACAAGAGAGAAAAATGATAACACGCCAGAATTTTTACGTGAAAAACCTCCCCGTAAAATGGGACGGAAAAACTACGAAACCTTAGTCCGAGAGTGAACTTCACTATGATGTTCGGGATTACAAGTAGGTTACAAAATACGCTTGAAGTGTCTTTCTTTCTTCCCCTTTCTATGGTAGTTGGAGCACAATGAATGCTTGAATCAGGAGAAAATTCAAAATCCCTTGGCTAAGTGCACAGTTAATATATTTATAGCGTTTGGAAATGTCCATTAGGGGTTGTCCACGTGGGCTGGCGTGTGCAGGAATTCGGCCGCCAACGCCCCCAATCAAGTTCTCCGTGCCAGGTGCGTAGCGTGCACGCTAGACGATTTCCTGTGGCGTCCCATCTGGAGTGTATTGTTTGGTAATCATTGCTCTGACAGTCTGATGGGTTTTAGCCACCAAATCTTATGGCGTGCCATTTCTGCAGGTTGAGTGACTCCTGCAGCCTTCCTCTGGTCCGTGGGCCGGAGTGGTCTTGAAAACCGTTATGTCGTTTGGGCCGGCCCCAACGCCTGGGTCTCTTGGGTTTCCTAGGCCTGCTGAACCTCTTTGGTGCCAAGGTTCAATCGCTGGGAGATGGGTTTCATCATTTTGGCTTTGGGAACCGATACCCATCACTTATAAAGTATAATAATATAGGTATTTTAAGTTTTTATTCAATTATATATCGATGCCCCAACAAACCGAGCCACAGTAAAATATTAATATAATATTGAAAGGGCATCCCTCTAATGTTCATTTGCGGCATCTATTAAAGGGCAGCCATTGCCTGTTTCTTGGGGCCTCTTTCTTCCTCCATTTCTGCACCAAGCTCGAAGATCGTCGCTGCAATGGTGTTTGCCACAGAGGATAAAACCTCTGCAAGCAACGAGATCGAAAATGGCAACGACGACAGCTCGGGGGATTGGCTAACCCTAAGGCTCAGCAGAAATGCGGAGTCGCCAACTCAGCAAGGGGACGACTGTGACGCGCCAAAAAGACCGGCTTGTAGTAATAGCAGAGTGTTCTCGTGCAACTTCTGCATGAGAAAGTTCTTCAGCTCGCAGGCGCTGGGCGGTCACCAGAATGCACACAAGAAGGAAAGAGGAGAAGCTAAGAGGCTTCATCATCGTCAGAAGATGGTGGCGATGATGATGATCAGAGAAATGGACGGCCCGGATCGTAATCCTCCGGCGGTAGCACTCGGCATGCAGCCTCATTCGGTTGTTCGCAAGGCAAGCCGAGAAGGGTCGGCGGCGGTGGCTCGTTTCAGTCAACCGAGCGGCGGGAGTGGTGGTTGGACTCCCAACGCGGTGGAGGAAGTGAGCGGCTCGATTTGGCCCGGTAGCTATCACATTAAGAAACAACCAAATCAACATTTGGATCTTAATCAACCGGACTTAGATCTTAGCTTGTGACAATTTCAATCGCAACTTGACTTTAATCAAGCCCATTGCAATTTTACATCACCAAAAAAAAAAAACAATTATATTTGATAATTGTTTAAAAATCCGTTTTTTTGAATTTTGAGCCTTTTTTTCTTAAAATGACTGCTCTCTTTTTTTGATTTTATTTTCGTAATTAACTATTGTAATTTTCTTTAGTCATATAGGCAATTTCTTTCATTAATGTTAGGAAATATTTTTATTTTATGCATGAATTTCAGAATTTTTGAAAATTATATTATAAATACCACTGTAATAATGTAGTGAAGCCTTGCTTGAACGAATATTATTATCTGCATTTCAAATACTATACGAAATCTGGGGTCAAATCCTATTTCTTTTTTATTTACCAATTTATTATATCTATGAAGTGACTTGTAATGGGTTTTGTTATGAGATTTATAAATATTAGACATTTTTATTTATTTTTATTTTTATGGTTAAGATTTGTCCTTGCAAAAATAGAAACCTCAGATTAAGATGGTAGGAATCGGAAACACAATCACCCAAGGCCCAATACTGAAGGCCCAAGGTCATATGCTGACAAGCAAGCCCAGTGATGAAAGGCCCAATAGTGAATTATGCTATGAAAATAGCACTTTTTATATTAAAAAAGAAATTCAATGAAAGAAAATTTAACTTTAAAAAATTCTCTAAATACTTTTAAATTTTTTTTCTTCTTGGGTTTAATATTTAATGAAATATTAAAATTTAAAAATTTTTAGAACTATCTTTATTATCTTTATATTTTTTAATTATGACTATTAAATTTTAATCTAATTATTAAAAAAATAAGATATCACTTTTTCCAAAAGAGAAGCACTCCCCCACACTTGTTAAGAGATGTGCTTCATTTGGTGAATCATGGCCATTCTCAAGTTAAGCCCTTCTTACTCATGATCTTAATTAGAGGTTGGTTTAAAAATAGCATCAAAATTTCAGTAGTAATTTTAAAATAATGCCAAATTCTAAGATACTGACTTAGATATCAGAATAAATATTTTCAGAATACATTAAGAATCATTTGTCACTCTCTTAACATATCATATTCAGATAATAATTGAGATAACATATGAAAAAAATTGAGATGTAAAATACAATTTGAATTCGGCTCATAAACACCCTAGTTATGCATTTTGGGTTGGCCAATCAATAGGGCAATTGCTTTGTCTATGGGGTATTTTATCCGACATGAAATGAAAGTTAACACTTAATGTATTGCAACATAGCTCGTAGGCAGGACTCTTAAAATTGGTCCACCTTACATTTGTAGGCTTTTTGGTACAAGTTAAGGTCGCTTATGCCCCTAGACAAGTGTAATTAATTTAAAGTTTAATTTTGGAACTTCATTTTATTCACTATTATGTCTAGTCTTTGAAAATTGGGACATTTGCATGTTCCAAAGTTTATAAGGTGTTTGAATTTTTTCTATATTATTGATCAATAATATTTTCTGTGGTTATTTTGACAATCTTATCGTACTTTTATGACCAATATAATTGCATTAATCTGATCTTCTTGATTTTGTACAAAATTTGTAGTCCGATCAATTCCTTATGGATAGTTGTCAATGAATTGTTCAAATAAAAGTTAACCTAGTGCTTTGGCTCGGCTTTGTATAAGTGGCGTTGTGCCTAACAGGAGCTAACAAATATTTGGGCTCGGTCAAAATGAAAGGCATTGGCTCAAGATAGGGTCACCCAATTGTAAGCCATTTAGTCTAAAATAAAAATTTGATATCGGGTCTAAGCACTCTTGATGCTTGGGCTCTTAAAAAATTAGAGTTGCCAATTTTTTATTTCTCGCTTAGTTTTTAAGGACCAAATCGAAACCATAAGAAGAAATAAATGTATTATTGGAGTATAAGTCCATAGGCATAAACTATAATCCCATAAAAAAATTAAGAGTAGTGTTAGGGAAATATTCTTTAAACATTCTTAAATAATGTTATGTGACGTAGTATCCATATATCCACACCAATGTCCCACATAAAAATAAATAAGCAAGTGAGTAACACATCGTCGAAGAATACCCCAATAGTTTTCAAATGATGTCTTCTGAACATTTTTTTAGAAGCTATACCCAATTCCATAAGTTCGAAAAGGTTTATAACTTGCTATTGGATACATTCCAAAGACAATTGACTAGACCTCATAAAATATGGGGTCCACAAATTGTTAGTTTAAAGGGAAACATCAAGCAACCGAGTTGCCTAACCAAATGAAAAAATTATTCAGAAATTAGTTTAGATATACAATCTATCAACCGACCAAACGGTCAGACAACCAGAGATATTGACGATAGATTAATAGCTCGGTAGAAAAATAAATCTGGTATTAAAATTTTAGCGGATGGTTATATGAATTGAGAGATAATCGGTCATATTCGATAGAAAATAATAGCCAATAAATGATAAATATTAAATGTTGAACAGTTATAAGATCAAATTAACAGTTTGGTCTCAACCAATGTAACAATCCAATTAATCAGCCAAGTCATTTTTAAAAAAAAGTAGGCTTATTGATGTTTAGATTATAAATACAAAATCTCTATTCAGTAAATAAACACCCCACGCTGACAAAGAAAAAGGTCTATACTATGCACTAGCCACAAATCATTTTCTTCTATTCTTTCCTAAGTTCAGAGCCAAGTCCTCCAAATACGATCAGTCTCACACTTACATACTTTAGCATCGAAAAATATATTAGGGAATAAGTCTCGTATTTTTTTTGTAACATTTCGGACCCCCATTTAGATTATTTTAATATTTATTTGTAATTTTTAGTTTATTTGATATATTTTAAAATTAATTATATATTAGAAACATTTGGAGAAAAACACAGATTTGCAGTGTGGTGTCCAAAATGCATTCGAGCGCCGATGGAATAATATATATATTTGTGAAAAGAAAAAAAGAAAAAAAAGAGAGAAATTAAAAAAGAAATTAAAAAGGGAAACGGAATTGGGTGGCTGGAAGAAGCAGAGAAAAAGAAGAAAAGAGAGGAGGAGGAAAGACAGAAGTGAGGAGGATGAGGGTTTTGCGAGCAGTGAGCGACGTGTAGCAAAGGAAGAAGAAGGGAGAAGAAGGAGGAGGAGGAGGTGGCGCAGGCGGTGGTGCACATGGAGGAGAGGCGGCGCGGTGAGAGGCACACGATAGGAGAGAGAAAGAGGTAACAACAGAGAAAGAAAGAGGCATGATGGTTTGTTCATGGAGAGAAGAGGCACCAGCGACGCAAGGCGAAGAGAGAGCGCATCAAAAGGTCAGTAGCAACCGAGAGACGAGGTAGCGGCAGCGGCAGCTCGCGGTAAGGCAGCATATCATGGTAGGAGAGAAATTGCATGGGTAGAGAGAGAAAGGACGCACCTGTAGGAAAGAGAAAGCACAATTTAGGTATTTTAGAGTAGCATTTCTTCCTATTTGTGGAATATAAGATCGAGACAAGTATCATATAATCATATCATTTGTTTAATTTTGTATCTGATATATTTTTGTTCCGATTTGGGGATTTTAAGCTCATGGGTGTGCTTTTAATTAGCTTGCTTATTTTCTTATACACGCATGATCTTTTTACAAGTCGATTGAGGTATCTATTATGTTTTTATTAACATTTGAGGACTTCATAATTTTCTAAAAAAATTGGATAATTATTGAATATTATATACTTTTATATCAGTATATTTGTTTAAGAATGAGTATAAAATTTTACATGAGCCGTACATTTTTACATGCATGTACCAGGTTGGGATCACTATATTTGGATTTATTATTCAATATTATAGCCAACTCCCGATAAAAAGATATTTATTTTTAGAATTTTCTTTTCACATGTAGGAAAGGTTTGGACGTAGTGACCTTTTTCACTCGGTAGATTTATTAAAATTTATATATGTTCAGATATCATAATATATCTAACAACTTAAGAAATTACATTCAAAATCGTAGGTGATAAAATATTGTGAGTAACCTTATCTACGGAAGACAGAGTACACATGTGGCTTAGCAAACTCGCCTTACTTGCATTTAATTTGGCCTAAAGTTACCAGGTCAGGAGTAACCATTTCTTCAAATTAGTTTTTAAATAATCAAAACTTAGATTTGGTGCATGTTTTGCATTTCTAGATAAATTTGGATATTTAAATTTAGATTTAATATTTGTCAATTTTGCCCACATATGGGTTTTATATTTTTATACATTTATTTTAAATATATGTTTTGATTCGATTCTTTGAACTATTTGTTGTGATAATACTTTGATTTCTATGCACACAACTGAATCATCTGACTATTAGATTCTATTCTAAATCACGAACTAATCGGATTTTAGATTTAGACTTGGATTGGATATTTATTTATTAGAATCGGTCCGAATCACTTTTTTTATACATATACATATATATCCCGAGGGATTGTTTTTGGTTTGAATATTTATTTAAATTTAATATTTAATTTGAGTACGAGATTACCACTAGATTTGGATATTAGATTTTATTTTAAATTTGATGATTGGATTTTTATATCAATAACTTAGATTTATATCTATTTTCTGGTTTAATACTTATTCCTTAACCCTCCCTCTAATGTATTGGACCCGTTTACTTATATATGATACTTGTTGAATTCTAAATTTATATTTTATATTTTGTCCATTTGGAGTAGAAGGATCGAATGCATTGTAGGACTATGGATGTGATTTGTCAGCTGTTCATCTGATTAGGTGAGTTTTAATTTTATTATGATTTTAATTGGTATTTAATGTGATTATATTTTTAAAATTGATCGGGTATAGGTCCATGGTTATATTTTGAGAGTAGTTGAGATATTATATTATATTTTGATCATGATATGATTGAATTGTCACATCCCTTATGGTGATTGTAGAACAAGTCGTATTTATATTGTCTGGACCGTTGTCCGATGAGGTCTTGTATGGAATTTGATTTATTGAGTCTTATATATTTAGTTTGTGACACCTAAATTTTTAAATTTTAGTATTATTTATTAAATTTATTTAAAATTTTAAATTTTAGAAATAATAATTAATTAAATTTACTAAATTTCAGGTCATGACAGAATGTTATCAGAGAAAAATCATAAAGAAAAGTGTCTTAAGTCATTTTAGGTAAATAATTGATTAAATATTTAAACGTGGTAAGTATTATCTTTGACAAATAGTAAAAAATTTGGGTTCTCGAGATTTTGCTTAAATCAAAAGGATGATCATTTGATCATAATGAGTTATGTGAGTAACATAATTGGTGGTCTGATATATCAATAAAAGGAAGATTTTATTTAGTTTCTGCATATATGTTGAGGTTTTGTTAGGTTTTACAATTTTGGAGGAAAAGTGATAACCTCAGGTAATTTCAATTTGTAATCTCATGGGATAGAAGGAAGTGTTGGTCAGTAGAGAGGTAGATGATTGAGCGGGTCAGTTTAAAATCTTATGGGGTGCAAGGAGGCTTTGGCCGGAAGAGAGGTAAGTGATGAGAGATAGATGATGGAGCGGATCAATTCAAAATCTTATGGGGTAGAGGCAAGCTTTGGCCGGCAGAGAGGTAGCTTATGGAGCGCGTTGGTTCGAAATGTTGTGCGGTAGAAGGAGGTTTTGGCCAACAAAGAGGTAGGCGGTGGAACGAAGATGATGGAGGGAAAGAATGAGTGTATTTGTGTGGAACCGTGGTGATCCAACACCCCAAATGGGTCAATATGTGATAAATAATTGTCAAATAGTTACAGACAAACCAATGGTAGGACTTCTAGCATCTTATTTTGGATAAGGAGAATGAGGATATAGCTTGAAATGTCTTTTGAGAGGCATATTGGAGGAGTTCTTCCCCATTAAGCATCCGATAAATTAAAGGAGTTGAGTTTGGCTACCCAGCTAAGATAGGGCAATTATCTGAAACTAACTTAAGAGGAGTATATATATATATGAAGACAAGTCAAGATTGGAATCCCCAAATAAAGCTAAAGAAACACATGCCAAATCAATTCGTTTTTCTTTGTAAGGTAGGTGGACCCGTTCTTAGCCTATACATATGTTGTTCAGAATATAGAGGTGCATTAGGAGTTTACTTTGCGACATCTTCCATCTTCATTTTGAGTTAAGAAGTTTTGGAGTTAACGGTAAACAACCTTTGCCACAAGAAAGAACAAAGGAGTGCAGGTTTTATTTTGTTGGCAACGACGATGTAGGTTGTGTAGGGGTTTGAAGCTATAGTTGGAGCAAGAGGGAGTCTCAAGGGTTGTCCATTCCTATTTATCGCTGTAATTGGGTGGATAATTGCCTCTGTAAATACTTCATTACGAAAGAATCCATGGATGAATGTTCAAGGTCTGGCTTCCTAAGGCAATATTCAGAAAGAGGTTAAAGAATCTGAAAGATTTGTTAAAGTGGGATAGTGGCTGAGGATTTTAAGATTTAATTCAAAAGTAAGCGGTGCCATTCTGACTCTGGACTTATGATGAGAAGTTGGACTAGACATTGTTAATTGAGTAGGAGTAACTCCAGGAGAATTCTTTTCAGAAAGAATCATAGTATTGGGGTCAGACCTCGAAAGGTGGATTCGTTTATTCTCTAAAAAAT
>JAOVVI020009741.1:0-13427 GCA_028571085.2 Nepenthes alata
TGCTAGTTTAATCTTCTCCTCTTCTGCAACTTATTGCCACAACTTTTTTCCAGCCGCCCCAACCACCCCTCCACTTTAGAGGGTGTTGCTCTTTAAGAAACCCTGACAACCTTTGATCCATGAATCAGTCAAAGATGCCTCTACCACCTGGATGTACAAGGTTGGATCCCAATGACGTGTCGTACAAGGTTTTCCATCCGAGTAATGGCATCATAAACCTCCGCGATTCTCCACCACCTTTTTAGTTCTCAGCTTAGCAGATCCTTCTGCAGTGATACTTCCAGACTCCAACATTACGGATTCCTAAAACTTAGTAGACAGATTTAGAGCTCCCAACTGTCGAAGTTCTAAACCTCACAATGCAAATATCTTTGACTTTCATAAAATAGTATGTTCATGAAAATGCTCCACAACTTGTATTTCTTTCAAGATTTCAACATTCCATGATTCCTACGATCATTATACAAAAGTCATCAAAGAAAACTCACTAAGGGTTTAATAAATGTAAGGATAATATATAATCTAAACAATGAGGTCTTCCATCATTTGAAGCCTTTGGGATGGACATTGCTTCTGCTACCCTAGGGAAATGGACAAAAAAAGTGATCCAAATTCCTAACAAATAAATTTATGATTCAAGAATAGATATAACAATATGATATAATCTCACATGAGATTGAAACGGAATGTAATCGAGTAAGAATCTCCTGCTATATTCCAGCAACATCGGCCAATATACATCAACCTCCCCATTGCCAAATAGAATATGCCATCACATACATGCTTTTTGTAGGATGTGTCTCAACTCTTAAATATTGGTCCATTTCCATATTATGGTTCATGCCAGAAATGTAAGCAATGACTATATAACAATCACATCAACATATCAACAAGAATGAATTAGGCCTTATCCTTGTAAACTATACTAATAATCCCTAGGGCCATATTTTTGGATTTTTCAGTGTCTGCACACATTGTTCTTAGCTTGTTCATGATGAATATCATGATGACAAAAATATAAAAGGAAGCCAAAGTCAATGAATTTTTTAAGTATCAAGGGAAGGATAATTTTCCATCAACTCTAAAATATTCTGACACTTCCACTAGATACACTTTTTAAACATTAAGAACTCAAATAAAACATTTAGAACTCAACTTAGCCCAAATATTTTCCTTAAACCCCACAGCCCTCAAATTTTACTTCTGTTTGATCCAACAACCATTAAAATGATATAGTTCAACACTTGGTGCGAAATCATGATATTTACTTTAAGCTTATAATACTTATAAACCTTATGTTTATCATTAATGCATAATTTTACCTTATTACCAAATTATCAACATAATCAATCAAGCCATCATTTTATTCGTAAGACAAACTTTCTTCTGACTTGGCCATGATTTATATCACCATTTTCTATACAACTCTTATGTATAAAATCCATAGTGAGTATCTTGGACTATTTTTCCAACCAAATTAGAATTATGAAGCACTTTCCCATGAACTTCAAAACATTCACTTAATTGCAAATTTACTTCCACTTACTTTAATTTCATTAGCACTTATAGCATTATCTTAACAAGATTCTATCATAATATTAGCCTTGAATTTCTTGCATGAAACTCGGCCCTTGTGCCTTAATTCCAATTTTTATTTTTTCAAAAACCACCTAACAATTTAAAATCTTCTTAAACACTTAGATTTAAATTGTAATCAATTTTATCCATAAAAGTTTTGGAAAAATTCCATGTTATATCATCTTCAACTGTGACATTGAAATATCTTTAAACTCATTTTGCTTCATGACTCTTTTAAGCAATTTAGCATATTAAAACGTGCTTTCTTCACACTTTTCCTCACCAAACTGTAGTTTATCATCTAACAACATCATGGATTACCTAATTCATTATTAAAGCACCATTTGGCCACCCATTATTTTGGCATGAAAACTGTTAAATTATTTCAACTAAATTCCATATTTAAGACTATAACTTTTTGATTAATTTCTTTTGACTCTAGCATGATTTTCCTTACTTCAGCATAGTAAGTCATCTTCATAATTGTCATTATAACTTCTTCATTACTTCATTATGAACATATAAAAATTTGAAGATGAGGAAAGAAGATCATAAATTACTTGACTTCTTTAAGATGGTGTTTATCTTCCTTCAAAATCTCACCCAAACTTCCTTTCCTTTCCCTCCAACCGTCTGTTTATGTGAGTTCAAAGTCTCGGAATAGTTATTTCAAAATCTCACCCAAACTTCCCAACTCTTGGTTGTTATAATGAAATAAAGTAGGAATAAAATAATTATTCTAATGAAATAAAATAAGATAAGAATAAAATTAAGAATTATTATTCTCATGTTTGGTTAGTCATTTAAAATAACTAAAATTAAGCTGAGAATTAATTTTTTAATATTTGATATACAATAATAATAATAAGCATAAGGTAGAAATTTGTACTAATAATTTTTTTTACCCTTATTCAAAGAAAAGATATTTTAATATACACTAATCTTCCAATGAGTCCAACGGTGCTTGGGGCGGTGAGATAATTGAAATAAAGTTTTCTGATGTTTGGTATACAGTAATAGTAAGAAGGATAAGATAGGAATTTGTACCAATGACTTTTTTTGCCCTTATTCAAAGAAAAGATATTCTAACATACACTAATCTTCCAATGAGTCCAATGATGCTTGGGGCGGTGAGATTTTGAAGTGAAGAGGCAACGAAATTTCAAAGGGAAGATGAATAATGATTAGGTAATCGGTATTTGGGGCGGTGAGATTTCAAAGTGAAGAGATGGCCAGATTTCAAATGATAGATGAGTACCAGCTAGGTAATGGGTATTTGGGGCGGCAAATGTGAAGGGGCGATTTTGAAGTGAAGGGGCGGTGAGATTTCAAAAAATAGATAAGTAGCCCTTGATTGCAACGAATTGTTTTAAAAGGTCATTGGTAATAGGGTAAATATTTAAGGAATATATATTCCTTAACAATAAGGAATAAAAAATACCTATGAAGATATGGTATTTTTTATTTCTTAATTTGGAGGAATATTTATTTCTTTAACAATTATTATTATTATTATTATTATTAAAGTAACCAAACAGTGAAATTATTATTCTACTAGTAATAATGTGAGAATAGAATTTCTACTAACTGACCAAATATGCTATTGGAGAATTCGAAGCACGCACACACTTGACAAGCTTGAATGATTGACCTCCACTAATTTCTCCTTTCCATCCCTTGTGGCGAACTCATAGCTCAAGAGGTCTTTAGATTTTGTTAGTGCTTTACATACATTTCAACCTATAGTTGCTCAACTCTACAACTCCAACTAAGGCATGACACTTTTCCATAGTGTTCCACTAGCAAGTCTTCTAGTTTGATGACTTCTTCCTATGAACCGGCCTACTTGTGAGTAGATTGGGTTAAGATGGATCAATATTTTCTAAAGCATGGAAGCAAAACTCAAGTCGAGAAGTCCATTATCTTGGCCAAAACCAATTGGCCCATATGTAAGAAAATCAAATAGATTATGCAAATAAAATCCACTTATGTTGACCATGCATAATTTTAATTAATGACATAATCTAGGTTACGAATAAAAGTTTTCTAAACATACACGGAAAAGCATAGAAATTGAAGATTTTCTTAAACCTGAGACAGGATATCACAAAAAAACATTGATTACTGGAATCTAGTTTGCTTCACGCGAAATGCATTCTTTTTCTTTGGTGTTGAGGGAAATAATGTGGCAAACTTATTCATTTAGAGGTTCAATGACATGTTGACCCATTTCTATGGACAGATGGCTAGGGAGTTCTTCAATGGGGTCATCATTATTGTCCTTAAACTTCTGGAAAAGTATTGAGTTCCTTGAAACCTAGCAAATAGAATTTTATGTTGCTTCCTGAGAGTTTTTTAATGAAATCCCATGATTTGAAGCCTTTTTTTGTATTAAAAAAAAAAAAGAAATTTAAACTGCCATTTTGTTCTGTTATTTGATTAAACTTTCGTGATTGTTTCAAGTTAGGGAGCTTTCCTTAATAGTGGTTTTCTTATAGACTGGTAGATGTGGGAAAGCCAAAGGCTGAGGTGGCAGCAAAACGTGTAATGGAAAGAGTCAGTGGGGTCAATATTGTTCCACACTTCTGCCGCATTGAAGACAAGGATCTTGATTTCTACAGTGATTTCAACATCATCGCCCTTGGTCTTGATTCTGTCGAGGCTCGGAGCTACATAAATTCTGTGGCATGCAGTTTTTTAGGTCTGTATTCATTATCTATTCCCTTACCTGCTGATACAACATCCTCAAGAGCTATTGCTTAAATGTTACCCGACTGTTTCTCTATCTGTTCCCTTACTTGCCAATGTTGTTGTCTAATTTCTTTCCACATTTACAAACTTTAATTCACTCTGTACATGTATTTCTTCTCCCTTTTTTCTTTCGGGAGTGGCGGCATGGATTTGCTTTTGTTGATGAAGATGCATACTATCATTGTGTCTAGGCTTCGGCCTTACCCACCCTTTCATGGTAGAACTAGAAATGTTTTCTTCCAATCATCTGTTTCTTCTAAGCTAGAATGGAGCTGGCAAGTGACGATTGGCTGAAGGGAGTTTCATCATGTATCTTGGTTCAAATAAGCCTGCCCTAGTAAACAATGGAGTAACTCTAACTGTCCTAAGGTAGTGACATTTCTTGTCACATAGCCACCTGCATGAATGGTGTAACGATTGCCCCGCTGTCTCTGACATAGACATAGTGAAATTGAATTTGAGTCCCTTTTTTCAATCCTAATGGCATTTTAGAAAGCAGTGCTGGACCTCTCAGTGTAGCTTAGATTGTGTTGACTTCTGCTTAAGAGTGTAGCTAAGATTGTCTTTATTGTTTATGGTAATACAGAGTACGACTCCGAGGACAAGCCAAGAGAAGAGACAATTAAGCCCATGGTAGATGGTGGAACTGAAGGTTTCAAGGGCCATGCGAGGGTTATTATACCAGGAGTCACGCCATGTTTTGAGTGCACTATTTGGCTTTTCCCTCCTCAAGTCAAGTTTCCGTTATGCACTCTTGCAGAGACACCTAGAACTGCTGCTCATTGTATTGAGTATGCCCACTTAATAAAATGGGATGAGGTTGTCAACATTTAATTTTCCCTTCTTTTCACTTTTTCTTGATCTTTTGATCTTAAATATGTTGTGTATGCACTATGCAGGTTCATAATGGCAAAGCATTTGATCCAGATAACCCTGAACATATGCAGTGGGTCTACACTGAGGTTAAAATAGAGATAATTGTGTTAGGATTTTTTTGTGACCCCCTACTCACCGAACTGATTGATTATATCTATATTTTGCAGGCTTTAAAGCGAGCTGAGCTTTTTGGCATTCCTGGAGTTACATATTCTTTGACCCAGGTGCATGAATTTCTTATGAATCAAACTTTTTAAGACTGCTATTCTATCTAGGAATTTCTGATTTATCATTTTCTGACCTTTCAATCTCTGGGCTTTTCCCTTTTTTTTTCCTTTGTTAATTTTTTTTTTTTGAGGGGGAGGGAGTGAGAAGAGTTTCCCTTGTTCACATGTACATCAATGTCCAGCTGCATGCTGTTTGTATTTCCACCATAGACCCTGTGTTTAAACAATATGTTCAACAATATATTTTTTTTCTCATGAAGGGTTTTTTCCCCTTTTTGTGAAATATTACAGGGTGTTGTAAAAAATATCATACCAGCTATTGCTTCCACGAATGCAATCATATCGGCTGCATGCACACTAGAAACTCTGAAGATTGCTTCCGGGTGCAGTAAAACTTTATCGAATTATTTGAGGTGTGTCCCATCTGCTTAATTTTATTGGTCTCTAGATTTGTATTCTAGTGGCCTTAGGAGTTGCTGACAAATTTTGCTTCATTGCCTCCTTTTTGTGTGTCCTTCTTAGCAAAAAATCGATTTTCTTGCTGCACTCATTGTCATTGGATTTTAAATCCCTTCATCTGTTTGGTTTGGAATGTTCCGTTGTTTCCTTTCTTTTATGCCTGGTGGGATGTTTACGCTCAAATATTATCATTTTATTTTCATATTAATGTGTTTTCTAATTTTTTGAATGTTGAATGGTTGAACAATACAACATGCATTCCTTCTTTGTGCTTCAATCATTCTAAGCATATGATTTCCTTATTTCCTTTGTTTTCATCGATCTAACAATGTTTGAAGTAGATTTGTTGAAAGACTTGGCGTGATTTTTTTCAGTGTGAGTTTAGTTCTATGTATATATTGTGCATCTGATATTTTTATGAATGTGTATCTTTGTGAAAGCTCACAAGATCCCAAGTGAAAACATTTGTTTGCTTTTAGCTTCCTAGCAGCTCAATTACATGCAGCCCTAGCTCCACTAGCCAAGTAATGGAAAAATAAAACCTTGTACATCATTTGGCTTTTGAAGGCAAAAGTCAGTGGCCCAATTGCAATTTCCCACGTGATTCTTCTCTCAGAAGCTGACTTGTGTCTATCGATTACCTCTCTCCTACTAGGGGAGATCATTTAATATTTGTCTTTGTTGAAGTCTTATTTCTGACTATGGAGAGAGATTCTCAGCATAAGCATAAGCACAGATCTGCAGAATGAACTGTCTAAAGAAATAGGGAAAAACTAGCTGCTGCTTCTGCTTTTACTGGATAGTGCATATCATCAGATATATATCTATAGGATGAACTTGATTGGCTGGCCCATTATACGAGTATGGTGAGATAAGCCTATGTGTTCTACTTTTGTTTTGGCCTACCTCATGTTGCAGTGAATTGTTGATCTGCTTGACTTTCTACTGCTTCAATTTGCATTCTATATGGTCTTCAATCTTCTTTCAGAAACACGTATGCTTGTCATCATAAATATTATTATTGATTTTCAGAAACATGTATGCTTCCTTCTCTTCTTTCCTTGTTTTCTTCAGCATAACTTACTGTCATTGGATACTTTTTAACATTATTAATAAGTCTCATTCTGGCAACAAATTAGTACCAGGTGTACTGTGACCTAACACATTTCCCCCCAGTGGTTCCTTAAATGTGGCCCCTCTCTTCTACATTGTGACAAAGAATGATCTGTTAGTGTAAACTTTGTGATTTCTATTATCTTTTGCAAACCATCAATGGAAGCATCTTCTTGGCTTAACACAACACAAACATAAACTTGTCTCTAATGAAGATTTGATCATAAACTAGGTTTTAGATGGTGGGTGAGGACCTGATAATTGGGTTTTGGTTGGTTAATTGATTGAAAGGTTAAGAGCGGCTCAGATCAACAATTGTTTCGATATGAAGAATTGACAAGGCGAATTGCTAGTTTTGGGATACAAGATATTCATCCTACCCGTTGAAGGGTGACGCTGTACATGAGATTGCCACATTGTAGGTCTGGGGTGAAATGAGTGCAGCCTTATCCTTGCATTGTAGAAATGCTATTTCCCTTATCAATCCATATTCATTATCAAAATGGTAAGCATAATACCATAGACCAAGTTGGAGGCAGTATTGGTTAGATCTACCGGAAAAAGGGAATCTTATTGGAGCATTTTCCATGGGAGACTTTAGTTGGAGACATAAAAACCAGCTTTGCTGATAGAAGAAACATAAAATCCTGGATGTTTATACTCTAAAATAAGAATGGACTCAATGGAGAAAACAAATTAAGGTATTGAAGATGAACTTTCCAAAAGAAGTGAGGGATATGAAGATGTTTGTCACTCTAATAGAAGGTGATCTTGAGGTGGTGATAAAGTTACTCATCTTGAACACAACTTATGTGTTTAATCACAGAGATTACCTTTTTTTTACAATATAAGGATAAAGCTGCATTCATTTTACTTTCATAACCAGGCAATGTGGGAACCTTGTGGATCATATTGCCTCTTATTTCTAAGTTATTTTGATGAGGTGACTTGCTGAGAAGGTAGGCAGTGTTGCCGCTTAGTGTTGGTGACTAGAACACTCAGTTATGAAGATTCAGCAACTTGGATAGTTTCTATTCTGTGACCAAGTGATGATCGGGTCTCAAGCTGTGATGGAGCAACATTTTAAGCAATACTAGTGTTTCGAATGATGGTGATTGTGCAATGGTTGTTAGGATATTATGTTGTTGATAGATGGTGAAGTTCATTATGTTATTACCTTTAAATCGTAAGCATAGATGTAAATATCGATTGATATATATCGGTATTTAGCCTTTGATACTAATATTTCCTGACATTCTGACAATATCACGATATTTTAATATATTAGTGATACATCACGATATATCAAGTGATATACCCGATATTTGGTCAATATATCGACCGATATAATCTTGTCCACTTACAATTCCTAGAAATTTTTTTCTTTTAATATATCTGATATTTAAATGTATTATCCGATATATCCGATACCGATATGGTTGTAACCGACATCGATACCAATATTTTAATCTATGATTTTAAGGGTAAGCCTATGTACATCTACCCTTTTCAAAGCCTGCTATGTGAGAAGCCTTGTGCATTGGACCAATTCTTTGATAAGATGTTGAAGTCGGTGGTTGTTCTGTGGCGGAGACCCAGCGCAGTTCACTGGTTTAGTTTCAGACTTTCAAGGTGATATTTTTGGTCTGGAAGGCAGATTTAGAGACAAACGGCTAGGATTAATTATGTTTCTGCCACATTTATGGAATTCATCATATTGTCTGTGACTTAGAGACCCGAGGAATTTTCGGCTTGTGTCTCAGCAATCGCCAAATTTTTACTTGATTTTCCAATAATTAGTATATAGAGTCCTATACTTTTTTAAGTTGACACAAAACAAGCTTATTATGGCACAAAACTCCATTATCTTTATCTGTGTGTAATTTATTATTTAATTTTATGTATATATTGTTCATTTATACATTTATGTATTATGTGAGTATTTCAAAATTATAGATTTTTTATTGTTATAGTTTTATAATTTGAGGGATGCTATGATGTTGAAAACTGATTAACCAGTTTACTCACGGTTGAAATTATTACCAAACCGATCTGACCAATTCATGTCAAAAACGGTTCATGGTGCGGTTATCCAAACTGTGAACACCCCAACTGGCAGTTGGAAGCGGTCAATCAAGTAAAGTCCTTCGACATCAGGTAGTTGGAAAATGAAAAAGGTGATGCGTATATTGACAGTCTTTAATACTGGAATTCCATGGATAGCAACAACAACAATAGCAACCAAAGCATTAAGTCCTATTAAGTGCGGTCTACTATATGAATTTACTTTCATTATTCCCGAAATAGCAAATATAATAACCATTCTGTTTAGTTTCCCGTCATTAGTCATTCAAAATACTGACTTGTTGGTATACTTTTGCAGCTACAATGGTGTTGAAGGTGTGCATGTTAAAGTGACCGAGTTTGTTAGGGACAAGGACTGCCTTGTGTGTGGTTCCGGTGTTCTTATTGAGTTGGATGCTTCCGTGACTCTGAAGAAGGTTCTTTTCCTCTTACCATTGTCTATCTTTTCGCTGGGCAGCCTATGGAGACATTGTTTGCTGTGTCATTCTTCCATGAATTCATGTTGCATCCACCTGACATGGGACGCATTTAATCTGTTATACTCCATATAACGGATGAAAATATTGGTATTGGTTTCGCCCATATCAGTATTGGCCTTAATAAGTAATATATATTATTATCAGATATATTGGTTATAATTGTTTTTTGAATTATAACCTATTAGGAAAATATTTCCTGAAATTATCAAGAAATATCATATATATTGACTGATATATTATCGATATGAAAACATAGCAATTGGATCACTGTATTGGAAAATATTGATAAATATTGACAAGATACCAATATATGTTTCATTGCATGCTCCATATTGCTTGTGTGTGCTGTTTTCTATCTCCATGTCGCTTGATTTTGTGCTGCCTGTTTGTTAGCTGCTTGCCATGAAACGTCTAATTGACTCTCTGAGCTTGACCTTAGGCTGGTTTTGTCCATTTGGACCTGCTGTACCTAAGATGCATGGATACGGATATAAGAAACTGACATATGATAGACACACTGATGCATTTGTTTTTTAGAAATGAGGATGTGTTAGGATGGAGACATGTCAACTAAAATTTACAATTTTTTTTTTATAAATATGAGAATATAATTAGCCAACAATATTATTTTATATTAAATTATTGATAAAAGATGCATATTTCTTGTTTAATCATCCAAAAAAATGCATAGATAAAAAAGTTATTCAATACATTCCTCACATAATGAAAAAAAGATAAGAAAATGGGGGCTTAGGTTTTAATTTTTCTGAAGTACCAAATAACTCCATTTTTTTTTTTTTTTAGTTTATATTAAGGATATTATTTTTTTTAAGAAAAATCATGAAATAACTCAATGCATCAAGAACATGTTGGTGTCAAAAATTAAAAAATAAAATAAAATATTTCAGCAAAGGTTGGACACTGAGACCCTAGGCGGGGAGGATTGCCTGTGCTTCTTAGTGCCTGTGCTGGACAGTTTCATTGATGATAACACTGAACTCGCACCTGGATTTATCTGTTATGCATGCGGACATACTATTGCTTGCATGCTTTTGCATCCTGCTTAGCACGATTGTGATACATTTTCGCATGAAGTTTCTAAAGGAAATGGTGAAGTTTGGTGAGAAGTTGGCATGTTATATGAAGGGTATCAAGAGGGTGACAGATGATTTAGTTCCATAAATGAAAATATTTGTATTGATATTGGTTGCAGCTATATTGTTATCAAATATATCGGATAACATGCATTAGTATTGGATTAATTAAAAGAAAAGAACTTTTGAAAAGTATAAGCTAATTGGACCACATCGACCGATATTTCATCCACATATTGGGTGTATCAACTAATATTTAAAATATCAATCAATATAATATGATACATTACTGATATGGTAATATATTATTATATTGTCGTAATATTAGAAAATATTCAATAAATATCTGCTAATATTTTCATCTATGTTTAGTTCATATTGTGAGACGTAGTGACAATGAAGGTAAGAAAGCTGAGCAGCTAAGTGCCTAGAGGTGAATTATGACAAAGAAGGCTGTTTTATTGGGTGGTTCTAGCGGTAAATGGAAAGATAATTACCACCAGTAAAACGGAATTAAATTTGTCTCGTGGAAAGTGAGGAGGCTGAATGATGATTTTGTATGTGGTAAGTGTTAAACTACATTTTTGGACTTTTATCTACAGCTTAAACTTTTGGGTTAGTTAGTTTTTTAATATGGTATCGGTGACCTTTTGTTCAAGTGGATGGGAGTTTGATTCTTGAAATCTCAATTTTCTCATCATAATTTCTCAGCATATGATATGGAATGGGTGTTTACTTAATTCATACTTGAGTCCAAAAAGGCATTCGCTTGAAGGGTGCATTAGAGTACAAAACAATTCTTGAGGCCTCAACTAATAGATTAAACTTTTAGATTTGTTGGTTTTTGACAATGAGAAATACTAAACGGTGGAAGTGTGATATGGTGTTTATGTAGGAAACATAAATTGCAACCTTCTCTTAGTGCTGTAGGAGGTGTTCCTGTCGTTAGGATGGAAATCTCATGTCAACAGTGAAAGAGTTCATACAGAAACATTCAATTTCTATGACGCTCCGATTGAGCTTGGGGCAGTTGTGGGCGTGGTGGGAATATGGATGAAAATATCAATATGACGTATGAGTCATATTGGACAATATTTATCAGTATCAATATATTGAAAACAAATTCTGAGAATCGTAACCAGACAGTGAAATAACGGCTAATATATTGCACCCTTGTCTTAGTGCTGCTGGAGGTGTTCATGTCGTTAGGATGGAAATCTCATGTCAACAGTGAAAGAGTTCATACAGAAACATTCAATTTCTGTGACGCTCAGATTGAGCTTGGGGCAATTGTGGGCGTGGTGGGAATATGGATGAAAATATCAATACGCTGTATGAGTCATATTGGACAATATATATCAGTATCAATATATTGAAAAAAAATTCTAAGAATCATAACCAGACAATGAAAGAACGGCTAATATACTGAGATATATCACCGATACGGCAACATATTGAAATATTGTTGCGATATTGAAAAATATAGGTATCACGGTGTCAATATTGATACATATCAACATATATTTTCATCTATGGGTGGGATACAAACTCCCAACACCGTGGTTCATAGCTGCAAAAGGAGGCAGATATATCTCAATATCCAGTCGGATATTGAGATACTATGGAGTATATTATGTTGTCCAGTCGGATCCTTTCAATCCTGCCGTAGGTTCCACTTTCACGGATTTGCTTTGATGGGCCTCTGCTCGATTTAGGCTCAATGAATGCTTAAGCTTGAGGACATAAAAGTGCTTGTGCCAAGTTTAGTAGGCTTGTGTAAGCCATTGAGGCAATCTTGAATAGGCCAAACCTTGGTTACTGTTGTAACTCGACTCACCCATACTTTCTGCAATGTGCGGGGTTTGAGGGAAGGTTTGACTACTATAGAGTATATTATACACAATCTTATCTTGCATTATATGAGATGTCGTTTTTATGATTTGAACTCATTATTAGGTCACATGGCTTCCCTTCTGTGTTAAGAATGAGCACTGTGCCAATGTGTTTCCAAATAGGAATATGATATACTGTCTTCTAGGGATGAGTCAATGTGGTGTGGGAAAAATTGTACATCTCGACAGAAGTATCATGTCACTCTGTAATACCACCAATTTTTAAAATACGCCCTTGTTTTAGAAATGTATGGTAGATTTGATTGGTTCAGGTAAATGATTGAGCAGAAGCAACTGTTACAGCGTCTACCTATCAATGGGTCTCCTGCATCTGTTGTTGGCTTCCATTATCTCAAGAATTTGTTGAGCTATGTAACCCCGCAGCATCAGTTATCAATGATGATTGCATGAAATTTAATAAGCGGTGATACTGCTAAATGACACATCACTTTCTATGTTCGGATAATTTCTCGTATTGTGGACTATTTTTCGGGATTGTAAAATGAAGTTGATCTTCCATTATCACCACCTGCACCACTGCATCTGTACCACCACCACGACAGTCATCACCACCCCCCTCTCCCCCTCCAACGGCCAACTCGTTGCCACCAACCCTGCCACCATAAAATGTACCACCATGACACACCAACAACTTGCTACATCATCACATCACCGCCATTATCACGACCACTTCCATCCATAGCCACTGTTGCCACTGCCGTCGCAGTTGCATTGCTGCTCGGCTCCACTGCCAGTTATCAATCCCCATCACACCTCTAACGTGAGAGCCTTGTGAACCTGACCACTCTATTGAAGTTGCTCAACCTCGTGTTGAGCCGTGGCGTTGCTTCAAATGCTATATCCAGCCGACGT
>JAOVVI020009743.1:0-13426 GCA_028571085.2 Nepenthes alata
AACAAGGAGTTTTCATTTATAAATATAAACTAACAATTTTTTTAAAAAAAAATTCGTAGTTCCGAAGCAAGAAAGATTAAAAATTCTCAAGTTTTATATATTTATTTCATTTATTTTATTTCTAACGTCTACTTCATTATCAATTACATTTTTTTAAAAATTAAGATCCCATATGCACGAGTGCAATACTGTCTCATATGCTGCACTGTAATTCCTTCCAAGCTAAAAAAAAGGGAAACTGCTGCTAATATCTTTATATACCATGCCCATTGAGTGGAGTCTGCCCATTGAGTGGAGTCTGTCGCAAACTTGCACTGCATAAGTAGCTTTGGGTGATATAAATCCCATTAAATAAAATCAGCCATATGAATCCGATTTTGTCATTTGAGTTGATATACTGAATGGCAATACCAGAAATCAACAAATGAAAAGGAAAAGAAAGATCTACCTGCACAAAACAAAAGGTTTTAGGGCTGTGTTGATTATGTACATCCCGGAAGAAAGTATTGACACAAGCTGAGTTTATCAATTACATTAATGTTAGCATACGATCATATCACTTTTTCTGTCAAAAGATATATAAAAAATTGAGAAGGAAGCGAGAAAGAGAGCGTGCGCCACCGGCATCACATGGACCGACCCTTATTGCAATGTGATGTACAAAATGCATTTCTTTACCCCTATTGTTGATAAATGCTGTAACCAATATTTTCTATGGACAAGGATACTGATACTCTTCACTCTTGGGAGACAGGGGACGCGTTTCTCCGGGTCATGGTTGATCTAATCACCACCGCCCAAACAAGTCCTGCATGGGTGCCGCCAATGAAGGAACCATTTTTATTCCTGGATATTAATGAAAAGAACGAGCAAAGGACAACACTTAGTGTTAATTCAAGAAAACAAATTGCTATGGTAGTTGCAGACGACTGTTTCTGGGGATGGCAAACGGGTCATTTGGCATCTAGTTCATCTTCTAATTGGGGTTGTATTTGGGTTTATATAAGAACAATTCAAATATTCACATGCGCTCCAAATTATATAAGACATACTCAAACAAGATATTAATAATGTCCTATCGAAGTTAAATGAGACAGGCCACAGAGAACCAACTTTGAGAGGATTATTGTCAGCCTTGTTCGTTCATATATCAATCTCTCCTATTCAAAATACTGTGTTTGATAGAAGACTGAAGTTACAGAGTCACCCACTACACAATATTCAGATATTCATTTTAATGTAAAGTTTTATTTATCTATTTATTATTATGTAGGTCAGTTAATATTAATGGATAGATGGGATGCTAAGTTATCTAAAGGTCGTCTCCCAGGTAGTTTTTTCTTGATAGAATGACTTACAGTCAGTGCAAGATTCTGGACCAAGGACGAAGCCAAGGGCATCCTCCTGCAGGCAAGAAGCTTGTGCCTCATGCAAACGCCATTTTCCTTCAAGAGAAGCAGCTTTCTACTCATTCTGACTCGGACAGGTTTGAAAGAAGCGCGAAACTTCCCGATAAAGTTGTTCGGCTTCAAATGGTTTCGAGACGTATCCATCCATTCCACACTTGAGGCACTGCTCGTGCGTAGCCTGGATGACGTCTGCAGTCATGGCCAAGATGGGGATATGCCAGCTCGAAATGTTCTCATAAGCTTTTTTAGCAGATAGACATTGTTCCCCACGCTGGATAGGATCGATGATGCTGCGTTCCATTTCACGAATTCTCCTCGTAGCTTCAAACCTGCAAAAAGCAGCGGCAATATCGAACAAACAAGATCAAATCATCGGCCATCTGGATTTTATCGAAGCTCTAGTAATAAGACTAGTTTTGACATCATAAAGAGCCAAAAAAAGAGAGATTGTAATTTGGAATTGCAGATTACATACCCATCCATTTCGGGCATCTGGATATCCATGAAGCAGGCATCAAAGCTATGGACCGGCTTAAGCAATGAGATAGCCTTCTTCCCACTATCTGCGCAGACCACATTGGCTCCATACTTCTTCAAGGCACCGGCAGCAACTCTAAGGTTCACGTTATTATCATCAACGACTAGAATCTTCCTCCCAAGAAGAAGATTCCTAAGTGATGAGCTTGGAAGCTCCCCATTCCGACTATTGCCCTTGCTTCCAATACCCATTGCACGCTGCAACGACGCTGCCAGCATACTCGACCTCAGGGGCTTCATGATGATCGATGGAGCATCAGCACCGCACACGATGGAATTAGCCCGTGTTAAGCTTACAGAATTAGTTAGAAGAAACAGTTTGGGAGAACCATGATCTATGCTTCTTAATCTATCTAAAAAAACAACAGAATTGCTCAAATCCTTGTCCCAGACTTCCTGCTCCAAAAGGACCATATTGATGTTTGTGCTTTTGACGCTTACAATTGCAAACCCTTGATTCAAATCAGAGGCTACTTCAACAGTGATTCCCAGCCGTTGGATATGACATCTTGATACCTTGGCCCGGACAGGTCTCGGGTCTATAACTAATGCCGTCATACCTCGGAATTCTGAGGACGCGGCACCTGATTGGTTGTTCATCTGTTGATTTGTCATCTCATGACCCGTGGAGCTTCCATTAGTGAAGACAGCTGTGAAGGTGAAGGTGGAGCCGATTTTAGGCACACTGGCAAACCCGATTTCACCATTCATTAGGCCAACCAAACACTTGCTTATGCTTAGTCCAATTCCTGTGCCTCCATGCGTGCGTGAAATGGAAGGTCCCACCTGCATGAAGGGAGTGAAGACACGGGGCTGAGCCTCCGGAGGGATGCCAACACCTGTATCCTCGACTGATACAATTAGGCTGATGAGATTGGATGAGGATGACGATGACATGACCATGGTGGGCGCATCCTGAGAAAATGCCTTGAATCTGGCCCAGCTCCGGTGCCTGTCTGCCACGGTCAGGCCACTCAATGTGTTCTTTGATGACAGCTCTGTCTCTACCTCTATCAAATCCCTCACTTCCTCCACAAGATGGACGGTCAAAAATATGTGTCCTTTCTCAGTGAACTGCCATAATAATTAAAAAGGAGAATTTCGTATTATAAAGAATACGATAGTTATTCAGAATCAAGCTTTCTTTTTATCATGAAAAAAATGCAGATGGAAGACCAACTTTCAGCAAAGCAAGATGATCTTCTATCGTCATCCAATGAAAAAAAAAAAAAAAGAACAAAAACTAACTGTTTCACGAAGTGGCTTGCTAACTTACTTTGATGGAGTTTCCCATGAGATTCGTGATAATTTGACGAAATCTTCCTGGATCACCAATGAGCATTTCGGGGACCCGTTCCGAAATGTAGACTGCCAGCTGCCCAAGCCATATGTTTCATAATTTCGAAACAGATAAGCGCAATGGTAGTGCTTAAAAAACATTAATAATATCTATTTTCAATTTGATGAAATCAAATTGGTGTGTGAAATGAAATTGAATCACATCGACATAAGTTTGGAACTGCAGTATAATGAAACAACACTGTGATTAATTAATATTCACAAGATTGGAAGCTCAAGTTCCATCACAATATAATCCAGCTACTGCATTGTATTTATGTTATATGGAGAATTTCAAGAACATCTTTAAATATTAGCAAATTGCAAACAGCATGGCTTTTGGCTCCAAATATTCTAGTTCGTAAGTAATGAAGTGTAATGCACTCTATGGAATGCATAGTGGAATAGGAAATACAATTACTTTTTTTCGTCAATTTCTGTTTCATTCACATAATGAAATATTGGACAATTGAAATGCATCAGGGGGCTTGATACCATGATAAAATAGTGACATGTCATCATATCGGCCAATATGCCCCCTGATTCATTGTTCTACTTTGCAAAAAAGATTATATCCGATACATCTGACACCGATATGTGTGGCACAACCGGGCCGATACCGATATTTTCATCAATTGTTCCATTTGCATTCCTCACTCTCCATAACCAATCAAACAACAGGTGATGGAACTTGGTCACACTCGTAATCATATTTAAAAGGGGTCCCAAGCATGATGTAAACAAGACAAATTATCGTGCATATAAAGGAGCACCATATAAAAGAGCCAAAGTCAACAGTTACCTCTATGCCTCTCTCCTGAGACTTCCCAGAAAAGAGGGACAAAACATCATCCAAAATTGCTCTGAGATCAAATGTAACAGCTTCAAGCTCAAGTTTACCAGACTCGATCTTTGCCTGGTCAAGAACCTCATTTATGAGAGAAACTAGAGCTTTTCCACTGGCCTGCGCCGTTGTTACATAATCTTGCTGAGTCACATCGAGATCAGTGTCCATGAGCATATGCAGCATTCCTGAAAGACAAAACTATTTAGCCCTCAATAAGCCAGCAATTTTTCCTTACAAGTTAGACAAATAAGCTCAAATATTCTCTTTAAGGAAGCATTTATACTTCAAACCACTTTCTTCAAATCACACCAAAGTCATGCATAATTAAGCATGAAGCTTCACAAGGTAAAAGCAAATGGAGAATGAAAGATTTTACCAAGAACGCCATTCATGGGAGTTCGTATCTCATGAGACACAGTAGCAAGGAACTGCAAAAAGATAAAAATAACATTAGCGCTTGCTTGATGTTATGCTTTTCTTTCTTGTTAAGCACTCATGTATTATTAGAACCATAGATTTCACCTTCAAAAAAAGTTTTCCTTTTTTTTTCGAGAAAACTAGTTTTTGCCTAAACTTAACCTTACTTTTTCAAAATAATGCCCAAGGTATTGATACGACAAGAATTGCACATTTCATAAAAACTAAAATGGAAAAAAAATTAATGAGAGGGAAATTAAGACCTGGGATTTGGCAACATCAGCTGCCTCTGCCCGTTTCTTAAGCTCCATCATCTCGTGGTAATCATCTTCCACCTTGGCAATACGATTCACTGTTGCATGGAATATATGACCAACAAGCAAAGCAATAACGAGTGTGCCAACAGCAGTTGTGATTCCTAGCCAGGGCCATGGTGGTTTGTGTTTGAATCTGTCAATATGTAACATATGAGCGTTTTACATCAATCCACATAGCCTCTGAGTATTATCAATGAGCTGATCACCTGCAGCGCATCTCATGCCTTCTGAATGGATCCCCAAAGTTGAGGGGGCTAACATGCTGCAATTCATCCCTCGATTCATCTGAACCATACATGCTGATTGGATGTGATAGATTAGTAAAGTCATACACATTCACAAGGATCGTTTGTTTGCTCGCAAGCTGCTGAAGCAATTTCTCAACAAGCGATTCGATGTCAAAGACCCCACCAAGGTACCTGCTCATTAGTCATTGAAATATCACAACCATAGCCAGTTACTTTTTCATGACTTCGTTTACATTAACTTTTACTATTTTTCCACTTCGTTCTGGGATATTTGCTTACATCAGACTAGAAACTTTAGGAAACAATTGTACTTCATTATTCCAAAGGATAAGATTCATGTTTCAAATTCACGGCATGTTATAAGCATCAGTCATTATCTACAAAAATCTCTTTTCCAAAGAGCTGCTTTTCATATATTCTTTTATTCTAGTTCCACAACATGGAGCATATCCATCAAGTATACATGTGTCTGGAACCACTTAAGATAAATAATTCTGAAGTGAAAAAGTGAAATATGCTGTCTTACGTACAAAATTTTTCCAATTATAAAGTAGAAATTGATTTTTGAGTAACACCAAACAATAAATCGGGCTACACGTGTATATGAAAAAAGAGGCAAAATACCCATTAGTCGCTTGGATCCGTTCATTAGGGGTGGCATTTGAAGGAAGATCCGTCTTGTAGACTGCAAATGTCAAAATAACTCCAAGACGGTTTGTTTTAAGCAATGGAAAAGGGGCAGTCAGAACCCCCTTTCCGGATGCCCTTGCACGCAAAACATTTTCTCGATCCTCCTAACAAAAAACACAGCTCACAATTAGCTTTTGTAGACAAACTAATTAATTGACCATATTCATCAAAATAGGAGTATGTTGATGATAATAATTAACAGGCCCCATTAATCCTCAATTTACTTTATTGAGAAAATTTTGAACCCTACAAGCAACAACTTGAATCTGACCCTTTCATATTACTTAAGTATGTGATATTTATGTCACAGTTTGATATATTTTGATGAAAACCTGAAATTTCCGCAACTAGAACAATTACTCAGGCACAAACTGATTGCCATACCTAAAAAAGTGAGAATGTCAAAAGGCAAGTATTCTAGCTCAATTCCAGTTGAAACATTTCCAGTTTTCCACAATATGCTGAAGAAGGAATATAATGTGCATGCCAAATTAATATGTATATAATTATAAACAAACCAACCTTCCCAGATAGCATATCCACCGAAACCACATGAGAAATGGTATCCTGAGCGAATATAACGGGGGCATATTCCTCCTGAACTGGGGAAGGCTCCAGGTTTTCAACCGCATAATCATCTTTATGGACCTGGTTTTGTTCAAGGGTATCCATCCTCTTGATTGTCCAGCCTTGCTGCTTCTCAAATTGTTCCCTTTCAGAGTGGAGGACTCTCACAGCATATGCTACCCCACTGGTGAGGGGTCTCTCGAATGCCGTTCTCTCAGTGTACATTGCAAATGTTTTCTGCTCAAGTTTCACCAAATTTATGTGCTTTATTAGATGAATACTAGAAAGCAGTTTTAACAAAAGAGAGAGATCTTAGTTTCTATTTAGTTGGAGGAAGAAAATTAAAGAAATCTTTTTCCCTTCCATGGCATACAGGAGGCTCCGACAACAAATAACTTTAGATCCTATTCAAGAATGATCCAGATAAATTAAAACTAGATGTTCAAGTTGTAAGGCTTCAACAATTGTGCAAGTTCAACTTTTTCGAGCTAAAACCTCTCATTTAAACAATAACACAGTATTAAATTAGCTTGTAGCCCGTGAACAAGAAAATGCACGGCAAACAGCTAAAGTTAGCTTTCAAAATTGGACACAAATATACTTTTTCATACCGAAAAACAAAATGAAAAAAATTGCAACTGACCAACAATGAAATGACCAACTATGAAAATATTTTCCTTTAGTGCAATGAGTTACAGAATACAGAGTTAATACAAAACAGCTTACAGAATTGCACTACAAATGTTAAATTGGGCAATATGAGGGTGATGATTAAGCCTCTATTGCTCAAAATTCAAGAACTTAACTTCGAAAAATGATAAAATCTATTCAATCATGCAAAAGATTGCACCAGCAAATGCAAAAAGAATGAACTGGAGTAGGAAAATTTGCTCAATTATGAAAGACATGGCTAATTTACCTGGTCAATCGCAGAAGGGATCTTGCCATGGTGAAAGGTAGAAATCAAGATGGACATAGCTTGGACGTGATTCATGCTCACGTTAAACTGATCTTGCAACATCCTAGCTCTCTCATCGCACATGCTAGCAAGGCTCTCTTTCCTCTTCTCAGTAGCTTGGGAGCTCATATACCAATAGATCCAAAGAGACACAATCATCCAAAAAACTATCCAAGCAACCAAAAGCTTCTTCCACCATGTTTTCCTGACCCTTTTTGACCCAATTTGCTGGTAATAGTGATGATGATGGATCTTACAACTGTTTCCTGAAGTAATTTTCTCCCACCAATTCAACAATAATTTCCCTCCATCACCAAGCGAATCAAGCTTGGCATCCATTATCCCAAAATTAATTAACCAATTCATTGGGATCACAGAGATAAGCCAGCAACACAGCATCAATACTACATGCCCTACCTTCAAACCGAACCCGAGTACATGAAGAAAGCTCATCCAAAAAAAGTAGCCCAGAACCCCAAAATTTTAATTCAAACAGTGGATTTAATTTCTGAGCAATTAAAAACAAAATGGGACGAGAAGAAGGTAAGCTTCAGAAAATTCAAACTGAGAAGAAGGTAAGGAAAAGAGAAAGAAAAAGAGGAATAAGAAGTCTCCCAAACAAATTCCAAGATAGCCCACCACAAACAAACAGATTAAAGAAGAAGGACTAGGAAGATGCTACCTTATCCACGCAAATAGCTTCAAGATCAAAAGGAATGCAAGAAGACCAATAGTGCGCAAAGAGGAGGAGCAGCCAGAAATCACAGTAGAGTCAAAGAATCCACCAATGATTCCAAAATTTCCCCTATTTTTTCCCCCTTTTTCTACCCTACCGAAAATTTCCTGTTACCAAACAAAAGCCTTTCATTTATTCTCCCATCAACCAAGAAACCAACTAGGCAACAAAGCAAGACACGGAAAAGGAAACGAGAAAAACAGTAACCCACCTTCAAATTCAGTAGTTTCTCAAACCAGGAACAAAATCAGATAGAAAAATCTAGTTTAGGTGTGCTGAAGAATAACTCTAATTCAAACATTGAAGCAAGATCCAAACACGTCGGTTTAGCTGTGGTTTGACTCTCAGCTGAAACCACTCGTGTGCAAATTTCGGCAACCAGATCTGTATAACAAAGAAACGACGACAGTAGCAGCTTATTATAGGAGACAGTCTTGATAACAAGAAGTAAAAGAAAGAATGGTTCACGGATTACATTATTGATGGAAGAATCTATCGGGAAGAAATATATAAATAGATATAAATATCCCAAGAATAGAAGAATACGGTTGTCAAATGTCCGCGAGCAGAGACCATTATCTACATGCAATATGAACTACATCCAACCAAAAGGGGGAAAAATCAATATGAGAAAAACTATAAATGGTCAGGCGGTAGGAAACGTACAAATGATTATTATATGGCGGGTATAGAAGGGTACGGCCCCACTCATTTTGTAAAGCTTAGCCATCCCTCGCTTTCTTCCGTTGCTTTTTTGAAGCTCTATTTTCATTTTGGCGGATTGAACAGAGGGCTTTTGTCAGCTAATGCTGCATGATTCTCTATTTTTTGGTTATTTCATTCGAATTCGGTCTTCAACTTATTTTAAAGATTTTAGTTCTTCCCCTCTTTATTTAAAATTAATGACTAAAGTAATATGATATTTGTTCTTAATTTTAAATTTATTTTTAACCTTTTTTTTATTGTTGCTTGCTTGACTATTCTTGTAACTTCATGTTATTAGTATTTCTGATTATTCATCTTTTGCCTTCATTCCTGATGAAATTTTTATTTTAATTTTGATGGTCCAGCTACAATGGGCCTAATTAGACCAGGCACACAATCCAATATTATTTTTTAAAATAAAGAGTCTCACATTATTTTTACAGAATTAACTCATATGTGGAACACACAATAAAGTCAGGCTCTCTTAAGCTTGGAAAGACAAGTTCAAAGAACCTCCAAAAGCTTTCTAAGGCTCCACATGGCTTAGAAAAGGGCATAATCGTTATCAGCCAATCTCCAACGATAGCATATTGGCCACCAAGAAGCCATTAGCCCTATGCCGCCAAGAGGCCAATGGCCCTCCTTCAATTCGGAGGTTGTCTGCTCTCTGCCAGCTAGCTCCAGCTAGGAGGCCCTTAACCTTTAACCCTCCGCTTGGAAGCCATCAGCCCTCTACCAGTCAAGAGGCCGCCAAGAGGCCATCAGCCTTTCGCCAGCCAAGAGTCCTTCAACCCTCTGCCAGCTAGGAGGCCCTCAACCCTTCTCTCGTCCGAAAGCCTTCAGCCCTCCTCCGCCAGCAAGGAGGCCCTCCATCCCAAGAGACCTCTGTCCTGACGACAGGAGCCCTCTATCTCAGGAGCCTTTTATCCCGAAATTACGAGCCCTCCATCTCGGAACCGCGAGCCCTCCGTCCCAGAAGCCGCCCTCCGCAGGCATACCTCTAAGCTGCCCATCTATCGAGCATACCTCTAAGTCGTCCATCTACCGGGCGTACCTCTAAGCTGCCCTCCGCGTGCGTACCTCTTAGTCACCCCTCCGTCGGGCGCATCCATAGAGTTCAGGCCTCCAAATACATCCTACTCATACTCCTCTCATCGCTGCATCTTCACACTCCCGTCACATTTACCTTTAAACGTAGAGTCCTCCGTTTATTGCGGAAGATATTTGACTTGAGTATTGGAGTGTCGACAGGGGATAGCCCACCGTGAGCCTCTAACCTCTTATTTGTTAGTTTGTATTGTGCAGGTTTCAAGTTAATAACAATAAAGATCGAACCCACTCATGATATCCTCCTGATGATGAGGAATCTAAAAACTCTCTGATCCGTACGATAATTAAGAACCCGGGATGTAATATTGGCGCCGTCTGTGGGAACGCGACAAAAAGTCTAGCGTCTCCCTCATTGAGCAGCCATGCCTGGAGGCTCTGTTCCTTAAGTCCAGAACGGATAAAGAATATAGGCACCCCGAGTGTGAGCTGTTTCCTCAACTAGAGCAAAGTCACCCGGGGCAACGACCCCTCATTGGGTAGCCCTGCTTAGGGGCTCCGTCTTCTAACTTCAAGATGGTCGAAGATGATCAACATCACGTGTGTGAACCACTATATTAGCCAGAGGTGAAGTCTCCCATGGCAACAACCCCCCTACTAGTAGCCATACGGATGGACAATCAACCCCGAGCGCTTAAGCACTCGCTGTCTAGCTGGGTACTCTGGACTCATGTTCCCTGAACCATTTGCACCTGACTAAAGGTGTAGCACTGAGAGCTTCGCCTTTCAACTCCCTGGCTACCAAAGAAATCTAAAATTGTCTAAGGATTTGCCATGCACTGCCAAGCCAATTTGGGTAAAAGATCATACCCCTCAAAGCATAGGGGCCATAGACCGAGGTGCCTAACTAAACGCCTCAATGACCCTCTAAAGTGGTACACGTAGACCATGCACTCGGAGCCTTAGGCATGTCCCGATGACATAGCACGTCGTTCATCGACAAACACCTACGATAATTCCACGTCGAATCCCTGTAAGTCTTGCATGCATTGTACTGCCTGCTTGGATCACGTTTCCATTAATAAAATAGTAATATTATATGTTCATACGAATGATTGTATGACACTATATAAAGTCATGTAACCTAAACTGCCCATAAGTCAGGCAAGTCTTCACTCGCTTGTGAATAAACCTTGGTCCCACACCGAGCGGCCCACACGTGGTCATATCTAAACCTCAGTCTCGCACCGAGCGGCCCATAAACGGTTGTATCTAAACCTCGGTGTCGCACCGAGCGGCCCACACGTGGTCATATTTAAACCTTGATCTCGCAACGGGTGGTCCATATGTAGTCATATTTAAACCTTGGTCCCGTACCGAAAGGCCCTGCGGTCAAAGTATTAGGCCTGGGTGCTCCTCGAATTCCCAACAAAGCGGCCATCAAAATCATAGGGGGCTTTTTGGTATGCGTGCGGTGACTTCCTCCTGAAGGAGAGAGCACCATCAGTTAACGACGGTTGTGAGCTAGGACCATACGCACGAAAGTGACGACGCCCTAAGCAGGACCGAGCGCTGAGATGGTACCGTGTAATGGCCCAAGACCCAAAGTTCGGCTATTGTGGCCTGAAAACCCAGCTAGGCCTTAGTGTGACTCCACCGAGCATGTGACGAAGTCCAACCCGCTAGACCGAGCATCCCACTATGTGCGAGATGCGACGATATCCTCTGACGAATGATGAGTACAACGCAAAAATGCGTCGAATTTGAACCTTGGCGACAATAGCTCAACAGCTTAGCCATTAAAGTGTAGGTTACAAGACCAAAAGAAATCACATTTACCCAGAAACGCCAAAAGAGAGGAGACAAGTAGCAGAACTATCAAACTCTCCCCGCCACAAAAGGATGGCCACCTAACTAAAGTAGACAAGGATATGCTACCCAGACCCTCTCTCAGGCAAGCGCCAGAGAAGATGTCTCGCTGGTCTTCACAGGCTTGACGATTCTTTTAGCCTTCGGCAGGACTCCAGTGCCATGGAGTCAGAAAGGGATCCTATGATGATTCAAGCAACACTGATCGAACAACGGTATCAACATCCGCGTTTTACCAGCATAGGCAGATCAGGACAACCCCACTCGGGCAGAGCAAGCCCTTATCTCTCTGCCTAGTTAGGCACATGTATTCACTAGATTGGTGGGCCGTTGCCGACTCTCCCGAAGCACGTCCTCGAGTGATGAGATCCGACTCACAACCCGTGCATTGGCCCTCGAGAGCTCAAGAGACCTCGCTTTAGACTTGGACAATGCTTGATCAAGACAACTGGCTTGCTCCTGACCCTGAAAGTGCCTAAGTGAAAAAGCACTTTTACTGCTAACGTGAACAAGTAAGTTTTGACCCTGAAAAACATAGCGGAAGTAGTAGAAATAAATATCCAATACACGTAAAGAATATTTAGTACTAGATGCTAACAAGATAATAAACATGTACAATATATATAACGATGAGCAATAAAGAAAAAGACGTAATTTTTTGTGACGAAGAAAAAACTCGTTACCCACGGTACATGAAAAAAACCTTCCGGGCTTCAACGGCTAGGGAAGCAATGCACTATGAAAATCAACTTACAGCCCGGGTGATAACGACGCTCTAACCTAGCCGACTTACTCCCGACTTGTGATCCCTACCAAGGAACTCCTTGGATTTGCTCGCGGCAACGGAACCGAACACCTTTCAGTCTTCACGTCAATCTTTCCTCTTGGACCACTTGAATTGCCGACCATGATCGGATCTCCTTCTTCAATGTACCGATGTCTCCAACAAAGGTAGAAGAATAGAAGAGTTTAAGCAGTAAAGAGAATCGAAGAGAAAAATCGTTAGAACATGAGGCACAACGATGTAAAGCGTAGTAGTTTCAGTTTTCTCAAATGGAGCAAGATTGAAGAGTAAGAAGAATGCTCTTCTCTCAAGTATAATGGCTCCAACAATATCAGAAGAGGGTCTCGACGTCTTAGGGTTTCAAAAATATAAGACATGTATTTATAGATGATGCAAAAAATCATACAAAATTTTTTCCCGTTGCTAGCGCACTCGAGCTTTGGACGGGCTCGAGCGACTAGAGGGCGGAACGGACTGTAACTAGACAACCCACAACCCGACATCGATACAATAATATATATGGTCACAGAATATACCAATTAGACAAAAGTCTCTAACACTCAGTAATGGCAAAATTGACCCGGCGACCCACTGCCTTAGAGTTAGCTCACAACCAAAGGGTGCGAGCAGCCTTGCCCCTCAGCCGGAAGGCCCTCAGTCCTCCTCTCTCCAGCGTTGAGGTTCTTAGTCCTCCGCTTCTCAGCATGGAGGCTCTTAGCTCTCTATCATTCCAGAAGGCCCTCAGCCTCCTCTCGCCAGCACGGAATTCCTCATCCGTCCATCCTGCTAAGAGGCCCTCAACCCTCTTCTCTCCAATGTCGAGACTCTCAATCCTCCGCTCCCCAACACGGAGGCTCTCAGCCCTCCTCTTGTCAACACGGGGGCTCTTGGCCCTACGTCCTGCCAAGAGTCACACAGCCTCCTCTCGACAGCTCAAAGGCTCTTAGCCCTCCGTCC
>JAOVVI020009744.1:0-13426 GCA_028571085.2 Nepenthes alata
CGGGATGGGGACTGAGCTGAGGTCGAGGTTCCTACCAGAGGAGGTCGGTCCTGCACTGGAAAGGAACTTCTAGATGGCGTCCGTCTCAATCGGAAACTAGTCTCGCGGGAGGAATTGAACTTCCGCATCGGTATTCTGGACTCTCAAAACTTTGGTATGCTGACACCTGCGGACCTGTTAGAGTATCCGGCTCCAGATCCTACTGATCCCAGAGGGGGCCGTTAGCTGTACTTTGCGGCCACAGGCTGATGTAAAAAAGAGTTATTAATGATCCATATAATGAAACTTAATACTTAGCTGCTCCACTTATTTTCCATTGCTTGTTGCATTCGAATGGTCTGTTTTCTCTCTCGTGCACCTGTATTGGAAGTCTCACCGCCGCCGCCCCTGGCGATCAGAATTTCCGCATTAAATGCAGGTGTGCTAGCGGGGATTTCGGCAGGAGGCTGAGGCGATATCGATCAGTAATCTGACAAGAGGTCATGATTGGCCGCTGCTTGGGACCCACGACGCTCCTGCTAGGCGGGCACGTGGCCTGGCCATTTAGCGAAGGCGTCGTTTGAGTTGTCCCGCGCGTTGGCAACCCGTTGTCTATTTAAACGACGTCTCGGCGAAATCCTTCCCCTTTATGCTTTTCCATGCCGCGACTCGTTCCAAAGTGAGAGAGAGATGGCCAAGAAGAAAGCATTTGCTTCCACTTCGCGAGCTTCTAGGGCGAGCCGCCATAGGGTTGACAACACAGGTTTCGTTTTGACAACGAGTGCCATCGCTGCTTTGATGGTAGACTACGAGATCCCCAATGATTGCACTTATCGTGCTCCTGGCTCCACGGGTAGAGCCAACGCCCCTCCAGATGGCTTCGGCACCGTTTACGAGCACCATTTGAGAGGGGACCTTCATCCAATGCCATGCACTCTGTACGCGCTGGTCGAGGCATTGGGTGTTCTTGTGGCGAGGCTTCACCCCAATGCCATTCGTTACCTGGTTTCACTGTGTATCTTCTCCCGTCTTCATACTGGCGCGTTCGATGCAAAGGCGGCGAGATTGATCTTTCGTTTCACAGAGTCGGAGGATTGGATTTCTATGTATCCGAGAACCGGTTTCCAGTTCTGGGGGACCAACCCCGACTCGGTGAAGAACTGGAAGAGACGCTTCTTCCTACAGGAGTCTTCTGACTTAGAGCTCTCGCGTGAGTGGGGCCCGATCTCGGAGTACTTTCACGGGAAGGTGTCCTCAGAGGACACTAAGGATACGGTGGAGTTGGTCGCTGACATTAACTCCCAGATGGCGACATTCTCTGTTCATGGCTACTATTTGACGTCCTACACTTTCGAGGCCACCAGGTGGGGGCCTTCGTCCGGCTGGGGTGTTGCTGGCCCTTCGAAGAAGAAGCCCGAGGATGTCGTGATCCTCGAGCTGTTAGGAGAAGACGTTGAGGAGAGTTGCTCACTGTTAGAATCGTCTTCGGATGAGGAGATCGAGGCTCCATTGAAGAGGTTGAGGGAGGCCGGAGGTTCCTCCATTCAGAGGTCACAGAGGTTGGCCGCAGGGTGCACCGCATGAGTTTGGTGCCCAGTCCCGGCAGCGACGTCAAGCGTTGAACCATGGGAGGGAGCCGCCGAACCCATTCCGATTCTTGCTGTAGCGTTGGCTGAGTACGGTGTTCTTGCGGTGGAGCCCCATTATGGTGAAGAGTCTTCCGTGGTTCCTTTCATTGATCTGGAGCTGTTGGAGATGATCGCTGAGGGTGCGCCAGCTGCGAAAGGTGGCGCGTCAGTTCCTGAGGAGCTGGAGGGAGCATGTGCGCCCGGGCCAGTACCAACTCTGGCGGGGTCTTTAGAACTTGTTGGATCTTCTACCGAGCCATTTCTAGAGGCGGGCATCCACGAGGATGCTCCCGTTGGGTTGGAGGTCGAAACTGGGCAAGAGGCCAGTCTGCCGAGCATTGGCGCAACTTCGGAGACCGTCGCTGTTGGGACGGCTCAGGAGCCGGAGCCCCCAAGTGTTCCCATTCACTCGGTGCTCCAGGCCATCCTAGCTCCGGGGAGGCAGTGGTTGGATGCACGGAGCCCCCATGCTTGCTTGCGTTCGGAGAGGGAACCAGTTGTCTGGACCTGCCTTCTGCCTAGGAATAATCGTCTTGAGCTGAGTGCTTATCTGCGGTCTGGAGTTCTGAGAATTTCTGACATTCTCTTCTTCCACGCAGGATCCTAGGGAGGTTGATTCCTTCGACGAGCTGGTTGCTCAACTGTACGGGAACTTTTATCGCGGGCAGGAGATTTCTCAGCGCATAAGAATCAGGGTCGCTTCCCTCCTGGGGAGAGTGAACGGCTGCAAGGAGAGAACAGTCAGATGTAGGAGAAAATCAGGCGCTTGAAGGTGGACAGTGGCCAACAGACGCAGAAGGCTGCACTCCTAAGTAAGGAGGTCGAGCAGCTGAAGAAGATCGTCACTACTCTTGAAGACGATAACTCCCGCCTGTCCCGAGACCTGAGGGCGTGATTTCTTCATCGGAGGCAAACCTTGTCTTGGAAACCAGATTCTGGGACGACATCCGCCTGTGTCGTAAGATTGCCTCGCTTGTGCTTCCTGACATTCCGGAAGATGTCTTTCATCCTGTTTTCGGTGGGAGAAATCCTGCCGGGCCTTTGACTTCTTGTTTGTTAGTTGTATTGTGCAGATCCCAAATTAACAGAGACGAAGACCGGACCGGCTCGTGACCACCTTCGGACGATGAGGAATCCTAAGGCTCTCTAATCCGTACGACAACCGGGGACCAAGGACGCAATAAGTGTTATATTTGAACTACGACTTAAAAGCCACGCAACAAATGAACATTAGTAATGTAAATTAGGATTTTATTGAATTCGAATGTTAACAAAAATATAGATTCTATATAATATATCTCAATAAAGGTTTTTACTATATGAGGTTCCTTGGATTTTATATGTTATTGTGAACCAATGAATACATGCCCACCTCTAACGGTTGGATAAAATTTATAAGGTGTCAATACTTACAAGTTTGATAAATGACCAACTATATGGTCTTATAATATCTTCTCACCTATAGTGTATAAATATCAAATTTAATTCGGATGAATAATATTTTCGTTATCTCGTCGACTAAACCCAAAATATGCCATGCAGTTATTCCCATGGTTTAATCGGAATATATGCTCAAACATAATACAAAAATAATCAATCTCAACTCAATCCATACAAACAATATTCTCATTATCTCGTGGGGTAAATCTAAAATATATCATGCACGTATTTTGTTGGACTGATCGAAATCCATTTCTAAATGGTGTATAGAATATTCAAATTTAACCACATGTTAAACCCAACATCTCTCAGTATAATATCCATTAATATCTCACGCGTGATGTCTACAAGATTATAAGTATCTCTCCAAATAATTTTAACTATTCCGAATAGGAAAATTAGTATTGAATAATTATAGATTATACCGTAATACCGCAGGTTCCATGTTAACATTTGGGTGCCTTCATATGATATCTTTTACTTTAACCATAGATAACCAAGAAAATTAAACATACAAATTAAGGCAATGTGAATAAATGATTACTAAGATTGTCAAAAAAATCGATGTATAAATAATTATTCAATCAAACATTAAATTTTTATCGAATCTTAACCAATATATTCTAATATGTAAAATGTTAAATCTTAGGCCATAAGTTATCTCATGCTAGTAGCTTCTGAACCAAATTTATAATTATCAATCTTATTCAATAATGTTGGTGAATTATGTAAGAATCCAATCAAAATAATAATAAAGTGTGATTAATTTGTACCATACACCAAATTCATAATCCAAAATATCTATCCATACACTTAAAAATAAAAATAGAAATATAATCTCCGGTATAAGCATATGTATTTTTATATATGTATATGTATACATCACTGCCTACCTTTTCATTAGTGCCCATACTCACACATCCATATTACTTGTATCTACAATCACACCTGCAATACACACACACACACACACTCCTGCATCACAAGCTTGTAACGTATATACCCTGCGAAATACAATTTCTATATACATGTATATGTATATTTGCCTTTTGGCACAATACTTATATACATATATATATATATATGTATATGTATGCATATGTATACAAACACCCTGATCCATATTATGTGTGTACATACTTGCACCCAACCAAGGTATCCCATTTTACCAATTTATGAAATCGGATTCCAAATCACATTCTCACCATTTCCACTTATTGAAGAAGCGGGACGCGCAAACAGAGTATGGAGCTTTGTTCTTTTGCATCTCCTTCAATTCTCACCGAACAAAGAAAACCCCAACTTTCTAGTGCTACTATGAAAATCAAGAAATTTTGTAGCATAAATCCGTAAGTTATCATGCCCTGATTCATATATGTTCTGTCCCTAGGTCCGGGTTACTGTACGGATTAGGGAGTTACTTAATCTTTTTCGACGGTTTAGCCAGGGCATTTATAACACGACCCAAATAAGCCTCACTCACTGGTATCTAAGTAATTTTTCCTGTTGCTTTTACAGAACTTCCTTCTTGTATCATCAAACCGTCACCCATTAATACAACACCAATATTATTTGATTCCAAATTTAGAGCAATGCCTATTGTCCCCTCTTCAAATTCTACTAATTCACCTGCCATTACTTCATCAAGACCGTGAATACGAGCAATGCCGTCGCCTACTTGAAGTACGGTACCGGTATTTACAATCTTTACTTCTCTATTATATTGCTTAATAGTTCACGGATAATATTACTAATTTCGTCGGCTCGAATGGCTCGAATGGTGAGACTCGCTTTCCAGTTTATCCTCCGATACTCAAGTTAGTAATTTTTCAACGCAGACGAGAAAGATCAAGGATATAAAGGATGCTAATGCACGGGTGTGGGGATTAAATGTTGGTACAAGGGTGGTGCTCCGATGGGTGCGCTTGTCGGAGAGCAGCTTACTAGAGATGCGCTTGGAGGGGAGCAACCTTGGAAGTCCCCAAGGTTAGTGAACGCCTAAAGGATAATGATAGGATAGTCAGATGAGGCTTTGGCTGCTTAGGACACGATTACTTGAACTGGTGTTTCAATATTTCTCTTTCTCTTTATGTTTCTTCCCCTTGCTTGTAGAGACGAAGGGGTATTTATAATATTGGAGTTGGTTCAGCGTTCCTTGGGCTTCACGATTGGTGACAACTACCAGCGCCGATCTGTTGAGCTATCTCGATGGTCGTGAGTATTTGCTATGGTAATCACTGCTATCTGCAATTGTTCTTTCCTTTTTTAGGGCAATCGTGGGGATCGCCGCATGGTGACTGCCATTTTGTAATGATTCGTTGAATCATGTCTGTCATTCTAGAGGGCGCGAGATGTTGTGCAGAATATTTACTGAGTTACCTCTACGGTTTTGACAAATTCCACCTACATATTCATAGGATGCTGCATCGTTTATTGGTTGATGAACTGGAAGAGCTTTTGCCGGTTTGCCCTAATAGCCCATTTTTCGCTGGACGGTCTCAGGCCGACCCAACTAAGCTGACCTTGTTGCCACTCTGATCTTGGGCTTGCGAAGCTGCGCCGTCGGCATGCCACCTCCTGAGCTCTTCCTCTATTAACGAGTTTAGTTCCTGGGCTAGCCTATTTATAGCCGTACTTATTAATATATTATTATTATTGTTGTTATTATTATTGTTTACAAATAATATTAACTTGAATGTTATTAATTATATCTATATAAATATATAAGCAAATGATATTATTATAATAAGTTCTAATTATTATTCTATAAGATCAAAACAATTACGACTGAGGATCAACAATTACAAAAATTTTCTTTTGATATTTTCGTGAATCAAACATGTCCGATCTCGATATAAAAATAGTCTAAACTCTCTTATAATAAATAATGCATTAATGAACCTTTTTTATAATAATCTCGGGCCAAGAGTCCAATAAAATAAAGTCAAAATATTGTGATGTTATGATAACTTTACAGAATTTCTTCATACATGTGGTTATAGTGTTATCTCTAATCATGATGTTGTGTTATGAGTCACTCTCTTATAGACCTATATCCATTTAACGTGTCATTTGATGGTTCGAATGAGATTATACGGATATTGTATTAATATCATAAACTTTTCAAATTAGAAGAGATTTGATTCTTTTTGATTATAAAAGATTTTGATGAGATTGTTTACTAATTTGGAGATATCATTGATTAGGAAAGATTTTGAGAGATTATTTTCTAATTTGAAGATATCATTGATTAGGAAATTATATTTCCTAATCAATTAACTTAGGGTAAAAATTCTATATAAATGGGTCTAACAATTATATTGGAGAAAATTAATCAAATATTTAAGTAATCATTCATGAGCTGAATGAAAAATGAGAGAAATAAAGAGAAAATGGAGAGGACGAATATTTGAGCATCCTGTAGAGTGTCAAATCATATTCCAATTTTCGCTAATTTTGGGTACGCTATTTTTAGAATTATAAAGAATGTCTTTATTGGTCATATTTTTAATCTTATACTTATTATTGTTTAGTCTATTTATTATAAGGTGTCTAATCATTATATTTATGGGATTTGTGTAACCAGAACTTTTATAGTGGATTATTTCGGAGTTTGTCTCGTAATTTTTTTCTTAATTGAAAAGAGTTTTTCATATTAAAAATTTTATACATTATTGTATTTATTATCTTCATGAATTTGGTGGCTGACGGTTGACGGGGGTTCAGATTTTTATTCTGCTACACTGAGTTGTGTATCCGGATTGAATCTCAACAAGTGGTATTCGAGAGAGATTATGAAACTTTGATTTGATGGTATCAATGTCGAAGATCTTGCTATTCTGTGTTGATCAGTTTAATGGGTAAAATAGTTTTATTTTTTGATAAGAAAGGGTGAAGAATATTTTAACTTGAGAAGAAATTGTAAAAACACTTTAAAGCAAGGAAGATAAGTCAGAAAATATGACGGAGGAGGAGTAATAAGATAAGATGGATCTTGCTAATTGTACGATCAAATTGTATTTTGTAGATAACACTTTTCGGGAGGTCTTTGGCTTTTCGGATCTAGCGGAGATCTAGATGAAACTTGAGAGTCGATATAAGTCAAAACCCTTGATAACGAGGTTGTATGTGAAGAAGAAGTTCTTTGATTTGTGTTTGTCGAAAGGGAGAGCTTCGAGAAACATTTGGATAAGTTTAACTGGATTTTAACACAAATATTGGCATTTGATGAGAAGATCAATGAGGAAGATAAGGTTTTGGTGTTGTTGGCTTCTTTGCTGGCCTCGTACAATCATGTTGCCACGACGTTATTGTTTGGAAAAGATACGCTCAAGTTAGATTATGTCATTATTTCTTTACTTATAAATAAGTCAAAATGAAAGAAAAGCGTTGATGATTCAGAGAAGTCGAGTCTCTTGGTATCCACTAGTGGTCGGGGACAGTGGAGAACGAGGGATTGAGATGGCAAATCGGAGAGGTGTAACGATTGGGCCAAGTTTCAAGACATAAAGTGTTTCCATTGTGGTAAAAAGGGTCATATGAAGCGGGATTGTTTTAATAGAAAGTATGAGGACGAAGGCGAGCGTCAAGGGAGGAGAGATCATGGTGATGATGATTCGACCTCTACCACTTCCTATGAAACCCTTTTAGTTATCCATGCGGGGAGACACGGAACTTTCCGTGGTATGAGATGAATTGGGTGATGGATTGCGGTTATTCATATCATGTGACTTCGAGGAAATCCCTTTTCATCAGGTATACGCCTGGGACTATAATGTATTGAAGATGGGTAATGATAGTTCGTTGAGGGTTGTTGGCATCGAGGATTTTAACTTGCGGGCAAGTAACGACACGAAACTCATGTTGAAGGGTGTGAGACATGCCTCGAATTTACGGTTGAATGTGATTTTAATCGAAAAATTTGATGAAAAAGATTTTTGCACGACATTCGAAAAAGGACTTTGGAAGCTCACCAAAGGTGCCTCGATTTTGGTAAGGTAAAGCAAGTGATCAGGTTAGTATTTGATGAAGATTTCGGTTATCAATGATATCGTCATTGATGAGATTTCATCAAGCGAAATTAGAGACAAGGAAATTATATTTCCTTTCTAATTAACCTAGGGTGAAAATTCTATATAAATGGGCTTAACTCTTATATTAGAGACAAGTAATTAAATATTCAAGTAATTGTTTATGAGTTGAATGAAAAATAAGAGAGAGAGAGAAAAGGGAAAAGACGAACATTTCAGCATCCGGTATAGTTTTAAATCGTGTTTCAATTTTTGCTAATTTTAGGTATGCTATTCTTAAAGTTACAAAGAACGCATTTACCAGTCATATATTTACTTTTATACTTATTGTTACTTGATCTATTTATTACAAGACGTCTAGTCCTTATATTTATGATATTTGTGTAACCATTATTTTTATAGTGGATTATTTCGCAATTTGTCTAACATATGAATTAGTCATCAACCAAGTCACTAGGTACTTTATATGCTAACATTCAAACTGATACAACAATATTTTGGAGGGGGGGACAGGCATGGCCTTTTGGTCAGCATTTGAACGCTGCTGGAAATGAGAATCATGAGCTTCAATAGCACCATGAATATGAGTGAATATATTGCAGCTCATGCGGAACCTCTTTCGAAATTGCTCATTCATAAACGTTGGATTATCCAAGAAATAGTTTAGAACTAACCTTTGGTGTCCTTTCATATAACTACATAGTATGCATTAGGCGATCCATCACTAACCTTGCTTGCTCAGCTGCCAATACTAGTATTTTCGGGCTTGGCTTAAAAGGAATTTGATATACGTTAGGAACCATTTCATTTCAAAAGTGACGTAAAAAAAGTTGTGTACTCTACAATGCGACTATAAAAATTTAGAGATACATTGAAAAACCTCATAATGGATTATATCTATAAACTACAATGTGACCACTAAAAACATGCAAATAAATTTTACTGTTAGAAAAAGATAAAAGGAATATGACCATTAGAAACAGACAAAAATGAATATAATCATCAGCAAAAGACAAAAGAAATATGATTTTTTTTTAAAAAAAGAGAAATATAGCTGTTAGGAATACAAGTATAGTATAGATGAGATAATATAGCTGTTAGGAATAAAAAAAGAATATAATCACTGATAGTAATACAAATAAAGATAGATTAAAAAAAGTATATTCAACTTTTTTTTTAAAATTGTTTTTAAAAAAATATTATTTAATCAATATATACGGTCAGTATAAATAGTTTAATATTTATATGTAATGTAATGAGTGTATAAATTTAAAATAATAATATAAATAGTTAAATTTAAACATTAAAAAAAAATTCTGGTGTGAGTGCCCTTATGGCTTTACTTGGCATCCTGTGTTAAATCGGTGTTCCTTCCGCAAATCTTGCGTCATTGGATCACAACAGCTTAAAAAATGAGGCTTCTTAGTTCGAATCTCAAACGATGTGCTCGATTGTTTGGAAGATACAGATTGAAAGTGGTAGACAAAATATATTCTTGGTATAATTTCGTGGGCTTTTGGGCTGTAAATATTATATTAAATTTATTTTAAAATTTGTGAGGCTGTGTTATTTTTGTTTTATAAATGCACATGCAAAATCGAATTGAAATAAAAAGGATGTTATCTCAATGGAAATAAAAAGGATGTAATCTGAATGGAAATCATAAATTTTGGAAAAAGTATTTGCAATGAGAGTAAAACATCAAATTGATATCAGTGCAACCAAGACATTCGAAAAATTCATCATTCTCACTTTCTTTACTGTACCTAATTAAAGTGAACCAACCCCCGCGGCTAATACTTGGGTTTTCTTAGCTTTCTTCCTCAGCGTCCAACCGTGCCTCCGCTCCACGAGAGTCCGAGAAATGGAGTTGCCTGGACAGTGGTTGGAGAAGGCGTTGAACGATCTCTGCGGAAGATTGGGAATGGGTTTAGATTTGGATGCTGAAGTGATATCAGGCCTCGTCTCTTACTGTGAGCTAGCTCCTCCCCAAGATGCTAAAGAATATCTCGACGTACTACTACTGCTGCTACTCCTCCCTCTCTCTGGCTCATATTATTTACGATTATTGTGTGCGGTTTGATGTTCTCTATGTTTTTGCACTGCCTTTCTTACTGTTTTTCTTTGAAAGAGATATGTGTATAGCTAAATTTTTTCAAATACGGGATCGGTATTTCTCCTTGATGCAATAGATGACGCCTAATCTAGGTCAGTGCCTTTTTCCTTTTCTAGAGATTATATTGTTGTCGGCATAACTGATGTAGTTAGCATATGAGCATTGATTAAACTTATTTAATAGTTTGGAAATCTACTGATATGAATTCCATGGTCGTATCGTGGTAATCGCTAGCTTGATGAGGAAGGCCGGCGAGAGGAGAGCTCTGGCAGAGGAAAAAATCGAGAGAGTGTGCTATAGTAAGACCTCGGTCTGCTACAGTAAGCCCATAGTGATGCTGCTACAGTCCAGCCGAGGTGTAATAGGAAGAAGAAGCGAACACACACGTCTTTACTACAGTAAGACCTCGGTCATTTGATGGAGCTACAGTGAGACCGCGGTCTCCTGCTACAGTATAGCCGAGATGATGCAAGTTGGCCGAGGTGATGAAGGCACGAGGCAGTGAAGAGCAGAGAGCGAGAGAAGGGACGTACAGACAAAGTGGGGGAAGAGAAAGGAAGGGGAAAGGTTTGAGAGAAGCAGAGAGAGAGAGAGACTGAGAGCGCAAAATAGAGAGAGACAATATTCTTCTAACTCCCTTCCTCAAGTCAAGTACAGTATATAAGATGCTTTCCCAGTAACCGAGAGTATGTGAGACAAAACAGAACATAATAATAACTAACATATGTGCAGAGAAATCCATAACCGAATTAACAAAATATAATCTATAATTTTAGGTGGCTCGGTGGAGTGCCCGGATACTTCGTCTTCGGTAGAAGTAGGTGAGACAGTTTCGGTGTTGTATTGAAGAATTCGTATTATTGCCGTATCCATCAAAATAACATTGTCCTCAAGGTTGAACGAGAAGAAAGCTTGGTGAAGTATTGCCACTGTTAAATTGCCGAATAACCTTGTCCTCCTACTGGTTCTCCTTGCAAACAGGGAAACAGTTTCCCCCTTTTGGGTTCTCAACATCGCACCCAATAAGATTAATAGCAATTTCACCTCTTCTTTGAACCCCGACTTGTTAGAATTCTTAGTGATGTATACAACGTTCTCCCTTAATGCATTAACAGCCCAAGAAAGCCAAAAGGCCCAAAGCCGACCCCAGTGGTAACAAGTTTAGTTGTGGACAAGGGCGCCTTCCCACAAGCCATTTTACAGATGACGGAGAAGATAACAGCTAGGCCAGTCCCAGCCGTGCTTGCAAAAAATTGAGTCAACAGTTGAGGTAGTTCTGAACCCGATTTCTTCAATGAACGTATGATCGATTTCCCATTCCGCTGCTTCTCTGTCATAAAAGACGAGACTTTCGCATGCACTAGAATAGTTCTTTTCATAAAGATCCCTCGCCTTGCCGGCTTTCTTCTTGCCCTTTTTCTTTGGAGCTCGCCTAATGTCCACCTTCTCCAGACTCCTTAGAGGAGCAGCTACTGCTGTTTTTAGCTTCAAGGAAAACCCGGGAATATTAGTTTGATTTTCCTTGATATCAGTCCATCTGAAATAAGGGACAAGCATTGTTTGCTTTCTCTGCCGAGCCGATTCCTTCAGAAAGTATAACTCTGCCAGAATTGAAGCCCAGTTCTTCATGTCAGCCGTGGTACCGATGATTGCAATGTGCCCATCAGCGTTAACAGATACGGCTGAATGACAGTGGAAATCATCCACCAAATTCTCAAGGTGCTTCCGTGAACACCTATTCCCACTTGGGTAAAATAAGGAAGGCTTCAACATGATAGAATTCTCAGATCGAAAATCAGTTCGAGTAGCATACTGCAGTGGCATACAAATGTTGATTGCTTCAGGGGAAATCAAATTGGACAAATGCGAAAGATCTAGTCCCTCTTGTTCTTTTCCACTTGATCCAGACATTAAAAATTCACAAATCTTATTCTCATGTCTTGCACATCGCTCAGCATTCCCAGAAGTCTCAACAAACTGGTTGGAGCCAACAAACCCACTTATGTGGCTGCATTGGTCACCCCAATGATGTGGCCATAGATTAAGAATTTTTGATCTCATAATCTTCTGTTTTGATTGAGATATTGACAAAAGAGGCGGACAATCCTTGACTCTGGGGAAGTATCCAAGTGATTGGCTCTGGTTAATAACAGGAGCAGAGTGTAGGGAGTGGGACACACATCTCACTCCATATGCAAGAGAATGTCGTGCGACTCTGGTCATAGGATCAGGCCTCAGACCCTAAAATCCATGGGCCTGAATTATGGAAGGGTTAGGCTGATTTTGGATTGGTGGTAGTCAGTACGATGCAAAACCAGCATTTCCAGGAGACTGATTCTCATGTTTATTGTATGGGGGTGGATAACCCATCAGCATGGCTCCATCTGTCAAAGAATGCTGTGAGGCGTCAGCATTTGGGACCTTTGAAGCCGGAGATTGAGCTGTTTGAACTCTCCAAGCTTGCCACTTTCTGTCTGCATCTGCCCACTTAGCTACAATTGGCAGATTTGATCCTTTTATGGTAAGCTTTCCAATAGCAGTGGCCAAACTTTCAAGACCCTAGTCTTGAAAAGTAAAGCCCATGGCTTGGCTTAACCGGTAATCTGCCTTGCTGTAGCCATAGCTTGTTTCTTGATCCTGGGGCCAAAAATCCTCACCCCCTGGAGCAAATTGTGTTGCACTTGGAAAATCTCAGGCGTTGTCTTCTCTTCACTGTTGGGTCTGGTCACTCCCTTGTGGGTAACCCAACAAACTGGTTTGTCATCGAAGGATTTGTGGAGAATAAATCCGGAGAACTGTTTCCGGTCAACGGGAACAGTAGACGGTCAATGGAGATTGACCGGCGGACGGCCAGCATGGATCCGGTCAACAGGATGTTGACCGTCTGAGGGCTACATGAGTGATGCTGAATGGCGGACGGGTAGCAAGGAGACGGTCAACGGGAAAGTTGACCGGATTAGGTCAACAAGAAAGGTTGATCGGATGGCTATGGAGAACGGTCAAGTTCTCCGGTAGCAGCTGGACCTTGGAGACTGTGGAAGATGGCAACTGACAGTGGACAAATGTCTTTCCAGGATTTATCGACAGGCTGACAGTTAGACTGCAGAGTTAGTGGGCAGGTTGCAGAGTTAGTGGACAGGTTGCAGAGTTAGTGGACAGGTTGCAGAGTTAGTGGACAAAGTTGTGGGTGACAGGTGTCAGACCACACGTAACCTACCTATTGGCTGAAGGTC